>JAHZNE010005544.1:0-172182 GCA_027744055.1 Callyntrura sp. NNG-2020
TCTTATATTGATAAAAGCATTGCTATATAAAAATATGAAGCCGATCGCCGTGGTACAGCCTCCAATGTTCCCTCGTTAGTACAAATTTCGATGAGACCAAATTTTACTGACAGTGTATTGTATTTTCAGGGAGGGATATTAATGTTTTGATATACGTCAAACGACGCTTAGCAATGTGTGCAAGAAAACTGGGGAGACTGAAAGAGGCTGTAAAAATGTTTCGTGATGTGCGTTCACAATTATTTTAATATACTTTAATTTTGACGGAAACGATTTAATAAATTCATTAATACCAATTGCAGCTCACAAAGGAAGTTCATCCCATAATGAGTGTACTCCATGTACATGAAAATCTTATAGAAGCTCTCCTAGAAATGCAAGCGTATGCTGACGTGCAAGCAGTTTTAGCAAAATATGATGATGGTTCGGTTCCCCGCTCAGCATGTTTATGTTACACATCAGCGCTTTTAAAAGTTCGACAAGTATCAGATAAGTATGTTAATCAAAATTCAATATTTAATTTATGCAACAGAGGCAACAACAGGCACTCTGACATAAAATGTATACGTTTTTATCACAGATTTGTTACTGAGTCTGGTCTCATCAAACGTAATTTAAGCGCTGCTGAAATGACTGCGATTGAAGCCATTCATAGAGCAGTGGAGTATAATCCTCATGTTCCAAAAGTAAGTTCCTCAGTTTAAACGTCATTTTTCATTGTTAACCTACACAACATTTTTAATCTACTTTTTTATGTACGCAGTACCTTTTAGAGCTGAAGCCAATGGTATTTCCACCAGAGCATTTGCTTAAGCGAGGTGATTCTGAGGCAGTTTCGTACTCATTTTTTCACCTGCCACACTGGAAGCGTGTAGATGGGGCACTGCAGCTGCTTGCATGTACCTGGGAGGGAACATTCGTGTCCATCCCACGGCCATTGGAAAAAGGCAATCTGTTCTTTCCATATCCTCCATGCACAGAGTGCCCTGACCGTGAAATTCTTCCTAGTAAGATAATGCTTATTTATAAATCATTAGCGCACTATATAAGCGGATTATTAAATCCGCTTCTTCTATATAAACATGAAGACCTTTTACATACCTTGAATTGGTCAACCCGTTAGTTAGTAAGTGATTATTGCGATATAACCAAAGACATAAAAACCACAATTCACTAATTAAATTAGGTTGTAAAAGTCGCTCCTCCAACTTTTGACTTAAAAAAATCATGTCAGCTATTCGAGAAGACTAATAAATTAAGTCACATGGAAGCAAATAGTGCTTAATTGACTTCGTCAAATCGACATCATATGACATAGGTTTTGTTTTCTCAAAAGCAATAGTTTCGCTCCCTATCAATTATTGACCACGGGTCATCGTAGATGGCGTTATGATAAAGCCTTGTCAGTACGCCTTCACGGTCAATCGAAAACCTTTTTAACTTTGACCCGGCTATTTTGTGAACTTCTACAAAATTATACATTCTACCTCTATCTAGTTCCAGTAACTGTTGTGCGCGTTTGTTCACATTACTGGAAATGAATGAACAACTTCGTACTTTTGATTAATACTTTGCAAAACATGATTTGCACTAACATAACAACAACAATTAAACTCACTTAAACTTATTGCACGACCTTCACATTTTATTCACTGCAGACACTCTTATAAAATGTCAAAATGATTAAGTGGACACTTCGTCCAAATATTTAAATCATGATTTGTGGAAGAAACAGCTAGTTGGCAGGACTAACTATAAAACAGCAAAAAAGGGGCATGAAAGCCCGTCTATAGGTAATATTACAATTTACAATAGAAAGAGTACACACAGAGAGTAGGCAGAAGCAGTAGTAACTAATAACAATACAAGCTCATGCTGAGTGGCTGAGGGCGCTTTGTTCTCGCTTGGAGAATCTAACCACATTGATCTTAATCTTGCCGACGCTGGCTGTTTAGCAACGATACAAAAATACAGTGCTACGCACAGTCAAGTAAGATCATTCCATAGTATACACATATATAATGTGGACACAGACGACAACAACGGATGCTATAAATGATGGAATGTAGTTTGCAGTCTGCCGAAGTCGAACTGCTAAATTTCTTTTCTAAAAATTTCGAGTTCACTTTATAAATTGATTTCTTGGATACAGTTGATCATTTGACTTCATGGTGTCTGTTTGAACCATTGTGACAACTGTTTACTGTTTTGTGGCGTTTTGTTAATTAATTACTTGTATTTTTTCCAGTGCATCACGAGGTAAGCGTATTTCCTGAGCGAGAAACCCCATTTTTCATCATGTTTACAGCTGGACTTTGTACGTTTACGGCGCTTATCGCCTTCTTGACCCATCAATATCCGGATCATATGGCTATTGTCGCAAAGACGGTAAGTATACCGAAACCATGTAACTTTCATTTTTTGTAAGATAATTGTCCAGTTCTCTGTATTCCCTTTGGTTCTATTAAACAGGTTGTCGGTTGGCTGTCCCTGCCAGTGGTCTACATTTTCGATAAGTTGGAAACCATGCTACCATCGAGTTTCATTCAACTACTGTCGCGAGTGTAAACCATGCACATATTCTTTCTTATGTTTGGTTTGAAAGGCTAAAATGTTTTGTTTTCTTTTTTTAGGCTGATGTAATATTTGTGTTGTGATTACTACTAACCAAATGCTTTTGTTTTTCATAGTCAACATCTCTTATTATGCATTTCCGTGATTGCCGTTAGGTGGAGAATGCGGCGACGGTATCGGTAAAGTCTCTCGACATCTTAAAAGCAAATGCATTATCATGAAGCACTTTTAGAAATGGAAGGTCACGATGTAACGACCTATTACTCTCTAATCATTACACTTTTATTAACTGTTCAGACGCTTTTTCTCTTTCGTTTCAAAATACTACAGAAAATTGTTAGTTAATTACCGAGTACTGAGTCTGGCATAATTGTTCAACATATTGTGTTTTTTCGTCTTTTGTCTGTTTATTTGTTGAAAATGTTTTAAATATTCATCGGTCAATGAAATATGTATATTAGTACCGCTTTTCGTAAATTTTAGTTATATTGGTGTAAAAATCTTTTAAGTTTAATTATGATTCGAATCAGATTGCATATTTAAACAGCATGCTACATAATACGAAATCTTTGTTTTCGTAAAACATAAGAAGCTAGAAAAATTCACAAGAAATTTATGGCACGACTGGTGTAAGTTAGATGAATTTGAAAATAATTTGCAAAATTTTTTGCAACTGGGAATTATTCATCATTGATTATTAGCTGCTTATTCAATGATATGAAATGTTAGTTATTCCATACTTTCTCCGCCGAGTTAGCTTCACGTTAGGTCTGGTCAATAAGACTCTTAAACGCCATCCTGAAGTTAGAAGAATTTTGTCAAAAGATTTTCATGTGTTTAATATCTGTCAGTAAACTAAAATTATCCTACGAATGTAAGTCAGGTACATGAATGAAGTACTTGGTGTTTGCTAGTCATCCTAGAATCTCTTTAAAATCTAATGCAAAGCAAGTAATGAGTATCTAGTTTGTTTGCTTTACTGCAAAATACTAACAAAAGGTGTAAAGTACGAAAAGTGAGTAGAATTCTGTGCGTACAACATACACCTTTTTACTTATTTGTACTTTGCTACTATTACGTTGTGCTGATTTTAGACTTCGTAGTTTAGGAATTAACGAATAATATCATTCATGTTTCATTGGGTTAGGAATATCTCTTGACTATTGTAAATCACGCATCGTGGATAGCGTCGCATGTGGCGATCTCGCACAAGTGTAGAAATCAAAGCAGCGGAACTATTGTCTTTAAGGTCTGATTTAAGTGAAATAGGTTTCACGTGTAAACTTGTTATTGATAACCAGAAACGCTCCAATCTTAAAATGTAGTAATAGTACATTTACGCGACAACAATATCTGAAGGCTAACACGTTAGCTATATTAACTTAGTTGATACGATATTATAATTACTGTTATTATTTATATTATTCTAATTAGTAAACACGCACAATTTCCAGTGATACTGTTAAAACTGTTATTGGAACTTGTAGATGGACACAAGCGTCAGGTACATTCCGATAACCCAATTTTGTCGCTTTCATTGTATTTTGTTAAACAAAGGAATAATTGACTAATGCACATACACATCACATTGAAATGCTCCGCTAAATGTAAAAAAATGGTGCAAACCGACAAGATTTAAGTGTTCAAGATCATGATGATTACCAAACAACCATGGTGCGTACCAATATAGATCATTAAAATAAATTAGCATAAACACTAACTGCTGATCTCAACACATAATCAACAAGTAGTAAAAGTAAACGTCGTAATTGTTATCGAGGTACATCAAATAATCGTTTTAAATTCTGCTTTCAGTTATCTGCTAGTTTTACTTTAAATGTGGTAGGCATCCTATGTTACATAACCGTATAAATACTTAGCATATAAATTACAATTACAAACAAGAATGTTTAGCTGGCAATATTTGTGAGTGTTTGTCCTTTTACTATTTCATCTTAGATACGTAAATACAGTATACAATATGTGGGTCAGTAGACTATATTGTTGATCAGGCAATTCAAAAGGGAAATTTGAGATGGGAGCAAAGAAATTTAGAAAGACGTACATATTTTAATATTTTTGCGGCTGTTCTACAAATTATTTTTGGTACAGAAATGAAATGCTCACATTACATACATAGATGATATTGATACTCTGTGTTAATGCTTTTTTCACTCCCAATATGCTCTTATCACGCGATCTTTAGTAATAGGATTAAAATGAGTAAGATACTAGCCACATTTAGCTCCATTAAATAGCGCTTCCATCTTAATATTAGTGTCGTTGTAGTGTGTGTCACATTTGGCTTTCTCATATTAACTTAGTTTATTAATAATAACCTATTACAGTTCGAGGGAATTAGCCGATAACATGGGGTTTCAAAATATTTTTTACTGCACAATTGCGTATGAAAAACGCACATCATTAAAAAGTTTGATGGATACTAAGGATGGTATGATTTTTGTAAAAAGAGAAAACCCGTTGTGGTGTTAAACAATCTGATCTTATGGTTGACATTTGTGCTAGCGTAATACACTGCCTATATTTGTTGTCAATAAAACGTATCTCTGCAAATGCAATTTTCAAAAAGACAGTTAATTAGTTTTCTAAATGCAGTCACCACTTTGAGTAAGTAACAAAATTTGTGGTTTTCATATTCTAAATCTAACCGAATATTAACGTTTAATTTATTTTTCTGTTGACTGTTGCGTGTGAAATTTTATGATTTAGATATTTTAAAAATATATGAAAATTGATATCTATAACGAGCTATTCTCCTATGGACACGTTATTCCTTTTCAGATCAATCGCAACTATAGAGTAGGAAACAGTGAATCCAACAAACTTCCATTACGTTGTAAATCGAACTGTGTCACACATTTACGTGTTTTAAAGTGTGGTGAGTACAGTTGCAATGCTGTACGTTGCCCAAGGGGAAAGAAATTCTATTTATTTGTTATCAATAAACTAAATCTCACATATAGGCATTTTTGCGCCCTAATTTTTTAATATTATTCTTGATTTATTCATTTTGTATTTCAATCGCGAATTCTATTTTGCTGAATATGTGTGTATTATGTAGTGTCGGATGTCTGATTTTATGTTTGTTGCTTATCAGTGTTAGACCGTTAAGATTATAAAGTCGCACAAATTGGTCAATTCCATCGTCGCATGGTACAACATTCGTGTAACAACAGAAATGTAACAATGTGTATATTTTGTACATCACGTAAAACCCCAGTAAATTATCGTATGGTTGTTATAGTTATACTATAAAATTCGTAATGTATGTTCATGAAAATTGAGAGATTCTAATTGTGCTCGTGTTTTGTTGTCTCTAAGAAAGTGGTGTGTATATTTGTGGGAATTCGTTAATATTTAATAAGGTTGGTATCTCATACCAATGTTTTAATTTACAACTTACATGTAATTATTCTTCAGTTCATAAACTTGAACTCAAAATTCTAATGCTGACATGCAAAACGAAATCCACGCAGGCAAGAGTTGAAGTTTTTAAGTGAAATTATCAGTAAATTCCATTCATTATTCATGCAAAAACACGAAGCATGCTAAAGAACTGTTTTCCTTAACTTGAATCTTTGACGAAATACTACTTTGACGTCTACAGAATATATGACATTAACTAAAATGTAGTGCTTCAAATCAACAAGAAACATTTTATAGATAAAAGATTAGTAAATCTACATAATTAATTAGCGACATAAGTACATGACTTAAAAACATGTCATCCACAGAAACAGGCTAGGTCATAAATTATTATGTTTGTGAAATAGAAATAAACAATGTTGTCGTAGTAAAATGGAACATTCACAGTAATCTTCCTAGTTCATGCATAATATATGTTGTATGTTAAAATTTAGATGCTTTCCTGTGCTGGAATGTAAATATGTGTGGTAATTATAATTGGTAAAATTGGTAAGTCAGCTTTGTTATTCTGTTGTCGGTTAGTGCTATAATAATGTATAAAATATCGTTTTCAAAAATATGATATTATTCTTTTTACACGGACTGGTTTTTCATGTTCCGATTTCCAATTTAATATATAACGCCAACATGTGGACTGATGAGTAAATAATTATTTGTTGATGTATTGTACCTCCAAATGTATGCATATTTAACTGTAAATTATATGGGTATGTGTAGTGTAACATATATGTTAGTAATTAGTAAGTTATGTAATTAGTGATTAGTGTGCGGAATGCGGATGTGGAGTAGCCCATTCACATTAAATCTACATGCGTATTATATGTAAACAGATGGTGATGCTAACGTTTGTGTCGATAAAAGGTTATTACATAATAAATATTAAATGCATATGTTCTAATTAACTAAAGCAAACAAGTCGTATCGTTTTTAATTGTTTTTGTCTGTTTGAATTATCGTGGCTATCGTCTTACGTATGTCGTATTCGTTTTTGAAGATGCATTTATGTTTGCATGTTGAAAATAGTGTACGCCTAAATGTTTGAAGTTGATCAGTGGGGGTTGTGGCTGGGGTACGTTGAGTTGTTGTGTTGTTCATACCCCATTGTTGTATGTCATATGTAGCGTAATGTTTTTGTACGCTTAAATGTTTCTCATGAATGTTTGTCCATGTTCCATACCAGACGGTAACGATATTTAAGTTTTTATGCCAAACATGCTTACATAAATGATCCAGCAGAGAAAGTATCAAAACAGTTTCTGCATGCATTTATTGTAGACATTGAAATTTCTTGCACTGGTATTATAGCGGAAGTCAAAGTTTCTAATATACATACTAGTTTTTCCCTCGATGATACATATCGCTTTTCCGTAAGTTTGCCCCTTCTCTGTAATTGGTTCATTGATAAATTTTAGCATCCATTTATAAATGTTATACTTATATATTTGTGCATATCAGAAAGCGTGATATCGATATTGCTGCGACTTTAACGGCAGGGTTCTTCCACAAACTGATGACGGATTGCATCTCGTAGTTATGCATAATGATACTGCAGAGTTTTGATGCGTGCTTATAATTTATAATAGATAGTAGCTGCTTTACACGCTTTGAGCAAAATCAGATTTAATGCAGAGGCCAAGAAAAGAATATCCCACTATATGTTCTCGATTGGCCTAAGAAAATTTTATTGTGGGCGCAAGTTAGAGATCGTATATTTAGAACTTTTGAAGCGAAGGGGGGAGGGGTATGCTGGTCCGAGCATGACATCAAAGTTAAAGCTGCTATTGTTGAAAAAGCGTGAAGGGCGGGGGGGGGCGTATGGTTATGGTGTATGTCCCAAAAATGTAGATTTTTTTCAAACGTTCTAAATGGACGACCCTCATATAATTTAAATAATCGTGGTGCATAATACAACCTGCAGATGCAGCTTTAATGACGAGGCTGCTGGAAAATCNGGGGGGGGGCGTTTGGTTATGGTGTATGTCCCAAAAATGTAGATTTTTTTCAAACGTTCTAAATGGACGACCCTCATATAATTTAAATAATCGTGGTGCATAATACAACCTGCAGATGCAGCTTTAATGACGAGGCTGCTGGAAAATCGAATACAAAAGTTCATTAGAAACTATCAATCAAACAAAAACATTCCTTGTCATAATCGTTAATATTGGATATTATTTCTATAAAGTAATTAAATTCATATGCAACATCCACATTTTTGCAAATTCAATACAACGGTGTTTGAAGATACTAAGAACCAAGCTACAGCGCAGGATGCTTACTATTGTTTACATTTGGATAGCATTATTCACAAAGGCGCCAGCAAGAAATAAGCAGGTTGTATGCACTAGTAAAATTATAATGTAGCGAAGTCTGAGAAATGCAAAAATTGTAATGCTATATAGAATCTCTATGTTATCGTTGCATTGGGTGTTCGCATCACGCACTTTATTAAGTAGCGCAATACTACGTTACCTATTGGATTTGGCACTTCAGCAAGTGTGGCCGTGGATTCATCCGGCCGTACGTGTATGACCCAGTTTTAAACCCATTCTCGTGCCCTTCTAGTTGTGCATCAAGGCTTTTAGTTTTGACCCGCAACCCCAGGATCACCGGGGTCGTACTGTTATAAAAGTTTAAATGACACAGGGGGTTAAAATTTGGTAATTTGGAATTATATAACTGTACTAAAAGTTTGATCCAGATTGGTTGACCCTGTGTATAATGATTGCAGAGATGGGGGTGAAACGTTACCCAAAGGATCCAGAAAATTGGGGATCTTGACATTCAACCGTGTGAGCCTGGAAATCAGGGAGTTGGACAAAGGTTTCCGGGGTTTTTGTGAACTGAGGCCGAGGTGTGCTTCCTGTCCACCTTTGGTTTACATGTTACAAATTTACGGTAGGAGTACAATTATTTCCGAATGTTCAGAAATGAATAAATTTTGATAAAGTAAAACTTGCTGTTGCTACCATATCAGTTTTATCTGCACCACGTTTGCCTTGAAGTAGCTGCTTTTTTTCGTTTGATGTTTCGGCCTAAAGGTACAAATGATATTGCGTTGGTTTATTGCTTCGATATGGCTTTAAACGAAATCGGGCGACATTTCCAATTAAATTTTGCGTTCCTGAAGTTCCCGATAACTTCACAACATTATCAAGTAAATTTTAAATACTACGGACAAGAAGACACATCTTTTTAGTCTGTCTTGATGCCGCTACCGCACCTGGCAGTAAGTACTTTTGTGGAGAGTAGACCTTGGTTCGTTAGATAACCTTCGTATCGACATCGCACATAAAATATGCCAAGCGTATATTACGACATTATTTTTAGTATACTCCGTCCACCGTCCATTTTTAATTATTGAAAACACGGTATTGTTTAGTGGAAAAATGGAATGGAAAATTTATTGTAAAGCTTTCAATTAGAACCTCTAATCTTTATCAGGACAAAATTACAAGACAAAACGTTGTGTGCATTTTTGTATGTTTGTATATTTTTTACAATCTTGGTTGGTGCCCGTCCCGCGACTTATGCAGGTGCCCGGTTGAATGTACACCGGTGCCGTGCCTAGCTCTGCAATTAGTATATGTATTTCTACAGTCTATCCTTTTAGCACCAATCGATGCATGTACTCAATTACTCAACATACTTCTCTCTCTCTCTCTCTCTCTCTCTCTCTCTGCCTCTATTTCCTTTATACCAACCAACGCGCTACTACAAACGAATAAAGCATGTATGTACTTTTAACAAAAGAAATTTTCCACGTTCCATAGAAAACGCTGGTACAATATGTCTGTTGCTGCTATAAATTAAAATTGAACTCAACTTGGTGTAAAGCTATCTTTCTAACTTATATCCAATTACCATAAATAAATTATGACGCAAAACGCAACCATTCATTGTCCATATTAAACATGATTTTACTTTTGTATATGTAGTTCCAAACAGTAGCCAAACCTATCAAGAGTTTTCAAGCAAATCGCACCCCACCCAAACATTCCAAATTTAACTCCATTCGATCTAACCAGCCTTTTTAAAATTAATAATTAATTAATTAATTAATAATAAATAATTTTAAAACGAACTTATGCAGACCGACGGACGGCACATGCTCCATATGAATGTGATTACTACGGATGATATATGAACATCAAAAATTAGCTGATAAACACGATGTGAGAAGTTTGTGAAAACGATGAACGTTTTTGTTATAGTAGTGTGTGTATTGTTGTGTATTGTTATATATATATATTCTGTAATATAAAATATTTCCCTGACCAGAGATGGGAAGGAGGCAGTTACCGGTCCCTGAAAAACAAGGGCTCCATGGATCAGTTCGCCTGTTCCCGGGGAGTTTTGAGGTCCCTTCATTCCCACAGCTCCGACCCCGATAGATTTATAGGTCCCCGGTTCTCGCATTCTCCCGATGAATGCATATACGCTTCCAGGACAAATATCGGTTACCGGATCTTGCGGGGACCGTCGAACACCCACCTCTGGGTGTACCTATTTGCTATTCTTTTCTATATTCCACCTCCATATACATTGATACTTTTGATTACTATACTTCAACACTTTATTTCCATATAAATAAGAATATAATATGAAAGACAGATAAAGATATAAGGGGGCTGTGGAGAACTAAAAAAATATTATTGTTCTTTACATAATTCGGTTGAATATTTTACTCCTGGCAAATATTAATGTACTCTAACAAGTACCTATGGTTTTAAACTATATCTCGCTCCAGTTTACAAGTCACAAGTGCTGACGAAAAGAAAATAATTGTGGACAACTATTTTGAATCGATCAAAAGTGGGAGGTAATGTTCATATAATTTTATTATTTTTCATTGCAACAAATGTTCGTTGAAAAGGTGAAATACGGGTTTTGATGACAAATTTATTTTAGAAGCGGTTAAAAGGATTAAATTGAGTGAAGTAAATCGTATACGGTTGTCACTAACTAATCATGTTTCAACTACGATTAACGTTAAAGTTGCTACGGTTGACGTTGTTTTGCTTTGTTTAATTAATAATAGCTAAAATGACAAGCAAGCGTGCCAATTACTGATAGCAGCTTTTGTCATGACAACATTTTGTTATTTTCTTTTTGTTATCAGCCTCGTTTTCATGATGTATAGTTTATTTGTTTTTGTAGATCTACTCTTTATGGAACAGTTATTTGTGGAACAGAATATTTCCTAAAATAGTCAGGAAAGAATAACCATTTAACCTCGCCATTAGACACGTCATCTATAATTTAAGCTTATCAGTAAAGATGGATAGGCATTCTCATGGGTATTTCCAAGGTCAAAATTATCATGGAAATCATCAACAGCAACGACAACAGGGAAATAACTCGTCGTTTTCCTGGAGCGACAGTGCTGCAACGCAGTATAGAGGCCAGCCTACACATAATTCTTCCAATACAATCCCTCCACAAAATAGGATGTCAGACGGGGGTAATATGTATTACAACCAAGCTCAATTAAATTATAACAACGCAGCACCACCACCTTATTCTGGTGCAGCCAATCAGCCTTATCCTAATCAACAAGTTTACCCCCAACATTCAGCGAATCGTGCTCCGCAGTATGGTCAGTTAGGTGCAAACGATATTAGTCCGTGGGGACAGTACAATCAAGGCCAATCGTACAATATATCTAGTGTGACACCATCCAATAATACGACAGCTACTGTAGCACCTGGCCAATCATATAATCAATATAACGTGTACCCCACGCCGGGACAGCCAAATCCAACGAATCCAAACCAGGGTCAAAATATACCCTACGCCCCACCAGTACACTCCTATTACCAAATGCAGCAACAGTCTAATTATTATTATCCCCCTCCCCCAAATCAAATGTATCCAACGGCAGTCCCACCACCGCCGTTACCCCAGGCACCACCACCACAGCCACCCAAAACAGAAAGTACCGGCAGCGTGGACGGAGGAAAAACCTCACGTGACAGCTCATCTGCGGCGTCACGGTCGGAAGAGAAGACATCTACACGTTCTCCTGCTGAAAGCGGTGTCACATCTAATAATAACAGAAAACCAGCTCAGCAAAACCTAGAAGACAAAGATAAGGAAGAGAAGGAGACTAAAAAGGCAGTTCCTATTATGGTATTACGAAGTCTTCATATACTGGCTAGAAGAGTTCACAAATTCAAATTACATATTTTAATGAACCACTCTCTATTTGGGAGCTGAGGTTCTAGTTTAAGAGTTGAAAATTAACTCGAAAGCTGTTTGTAGGTGGGAAAAAGACGCGGCGGCAGGGTACTACCCACTGGTGTTGTCAAAAAGCCAAAGGTGGAAGGTGACAACCCAAAGGTTGTATGAGTATTTATATTTGTATACATTTTAATCTATTAACTGACATATATGTGCAATTCTCATCATTCACAAATATGCTGCTATCAACAATCATGTTGGGCAGACTGGATTTACGGGCATTAATGTAATTAAGGTTTTGTTAAATTTCTAGGGAAAGTCTGATGCCTGGTCGCAATATATGGCAGAAGTACGACGTTACAAAGATCAATCGTGCACCGAGGAACGTCAGAACAGACCGTTGGTGAAATGACCAACGCTTCACGTAGTGTCAGTGTTTTTCAAGTTGACATGGACAATTTAAAATATTCATGATATAGACATGTACTCCTCGATATGTAATGTAATGTATTGTCATATCATAGCTATCATACATAATACCAATAAGACATCAGAAATACAAGTAAATCAACTACATCTTTCTTGCCTTCTCAGAAAATTGAGTAAAACTACATTTCATGGTTTAAGCTGAGTTTATTCTTTTTAATATTTCATTTTAAGTAAAAATACAAAATATGTGTAATTATATGCCATAAATTGGTAAAGTCGATGTATTTTAATAACTTTTTCAAAGAGTAATGGTTAAAATGCTGGTAAGTTTTAAAGTATTTGCGTGTTACAATAGATTTAGCTGTATTATAAAATATGTTGATTTTTCATATTAGTTTGTTAGACTGTTTAAACAGTAACTTTGGATTTTGTATATAAATATATGAAAATTTCTTTTCAACAAATATTACAAATAGTAATGAACCATTAAATTATACCTTGTTGTCAATATTGTTTCGGTAGCAAATTTCTTTGCAAATTAAATAATGCGCATTTTAAGTAGTTGTTTTACTAGTACTGGTAGACTTTTGGTCAAAATTAATTTGTTTTTGTACAACGCAATAACAGTTGTGCTAAGGTATGTATATGCTACAAGTCTGAAGTTAAACAGAAAGTTTTAAAATTCGTTTTAGTTCCGGTTTGGGAGAGGAAAACTTTATGCTCTCCATTATAATAAACGATTCTTTAGTTAACATTTTGTTAAATATACATAATTACAATGTTGTATGTAATTCTTAAAACGTAGTATGTAAATGTAGTCACGGATCAATATTATTTAGGCTTCCGGAATTCCCGAAACTTATATCACAGAATTGCGTTCTGTCGAAGTTTTTTAAAATTATCGTATTAGTATGAATCTCCTCGAGTTATAAAATTATATCGATAATAAAGAACGATACAATAAGATATTGAAATATATTACATACCTCTGTGAGCATTACACATTATTTTTATCATTGGTAAACATAATTATTTAGTTATTTAATGCTTTGTTCCAAATAATTGGGGAGTTGACAAGTAATCAGATAAAACTATCTGCTTTTCATACCCTAACACCATAACAGTTAAAAACTGTCCATAATCAGTTCCAATATCATCAAGACATTTAAATGACGGACCGTTTGCCTATAACTACATTAAATAATTGCTTAACTAACAACAATTTGTTGCTATTATCTATCGACATAATTTGAGAAAACCGGTGGTTTTAAGATCATGCATGTGTGTTTGGCATTGTTTATTAATGTGGACATAATTACTCAGAAACGTCTGGACAGATTCCCCTCAATATTGCTTATTGATATATATCAATAAGGTGTAATAATCAATAATATACACCTGTATATACAGGTGTATTGGATCAATAAAATTCGCTAGTCCGAAAAGATGACTTCCACAGGTCAAGCCCCAGGAATAGCGGAGAGGTCAAATTTTATGATGCATCAAAATGAGCTGATATTTGTTACACATACTCTTCATATACATATAGTCCATTTTACGAAGTTAGCAAGGATAGTTTGCCCCCCTCTGTGTGTCTAGACACATCCACGGGTTAGTAGGATTACACGTTTAATAGTATTACCTTGTAAAAACTTCCACCATATTGTAATTTCGTGATACGGTTCTCATTTGACAAAATGTGGCTTCTGCCATTTTTTTTAGCAACTTTGGTCTGACCTGGGACTCAAAAAATGAAATGTTCATGAGCGTAGATCTTCTAAAAACAGAAGGATGAAACTTATCGGTTCAGGAGAAAAAGCCACTTCTTAAGTTGACATTTTGACTCGCTATGGCATCCAAACGCTTTGTTCGATAAGGGACAAATTCGACAGTCGTAATTAGCATGACCCAATGCATCTTTCCATCAATTATAAGCTACAGTTCTCATTTTAAAAAGTTTGACCTCTGACCTCTGGTAGTACTTCCGCTTTTACATGAGGTCGAATATGTGGAGGTTCCCAAGATGACATGACCACCCATTACCCATCACCTCCCGAAAACAAAATGTCTAATAGCCTAATGTATTTTTCAATAAATTTTGAGTCAAGATTCTCATTAAAGAATAGTTTGCCTTTGACTTTTTGAAGTACTTCCGGTTTTACCTGAGGTCACATAATGGGAGATTCACATGCGACAGTAACACCCTATGAGTATCCGAAAACAAAATTTCCGCCCCTATCCTTTAACCGTACCGTGTACGGAAGGACAATATATAAAACCAATAAGGGACTTCGGTTCCTTAATAATAAGAATTTAAGTAAGCACTTGGTCAATTAGCAACCACAATAACTATACTTAATCGTTTAAATAAATTTAGTTTCTAAATTAGAAGTAGAGTGGCTGGCTTAATAGGCGCGGCAAACATCGCTCATGCCAGTCATGCCTAATACTTTTCTCCACCAAGAATGGTTCGTCTTACGATAACGATAAGTAGCAGTGTAACTTAATAAGCTTTAGTTTCCTTGCTATTTTCGTATTAATTCATGCATTGATTACAAATGGCATCTTAATGTATAAGGGCATAAACTCAGACTATAAATATTATGAACGCTTACGATTTTTCATAAACTCCCACCACTCCGTCATGTTGTGCCCGATAATGAAGGGAGTGTTGGTTTCGAAAAACGTAAATTTTGCATACTTCACCCACCCGGTATGGGAGTAATGCAAGTTCCCATGAGTAACAAAATAGCTATTTCATGACCACGACAACTAGAATGGATATTATCTCTGGAATCATAGATGTTCATAATATTTTAGTCGACTAGAAGCGATAAGGAAATCAGTCTCCTATTTACATGCTTCAACGGATCGGTGTGAAAATTTGCAAATCATTGAATAAACTAGACTGTTGTAAACAGAATCAGGTAGCGTAGAAGTGCTTTAATAAATTATTACTGAAATACTTCTGAAGGACCTTTGAAATACTCCTGAAGAAATACTTCAGGAGAAAAAACCCGGTCTCAATCGGATAAAGCGTGACCGTTCTAAGAGACAAGTTCTGACCTTAAAAACCCCCTGGGGATCACGGGGGTCAACCAATCCGGATCAAAATTTTCAAAACCATTTAACTCCCTCACAGTTTCCTTCATGCCAATTTTGAACCCCATTTGAACTTAACAAATAAAATTAGTTCATGTTTCAGTCGAATGGGAGCGCAACAGACACAATTTTTGCATATTTCCTTATGGCCCTGAAGAAAACAAGTTGTTTGCAAAAAAACCCACCTCAATCGGATTAAAGGTGTCTATGAAGGAAACAAGTTCTGACCTTAAACGCCCCCTGAGGGTCACAGGGGTCAACCGATCCGGATTAATTTTGGCAAAACAATATAGCTCCTTAGTAGGTACCTACACACCAAATTTCAATATCTGTTGTCATTCAAAAAAAGTTATGGAGATGACCCCAAGGGGTCATGGGGGGGTGGGTCAAAACAAAAACCTGGATGCACAACTAGAGGTGCATAGGAATCGATCCCCGAAAAACCGTTTTTTCTAAACCCCATAGTTTTCGAGTAGAAGCGTGTACGGCCGGACGGCCCCACAGACTGAAACACCAAAACCATAAGGTACCGCAATACTGCGCTACCTAATAAATGTGCATTGCACATGTTGCATAAATATGCAAAACGAAATTAATGTCCATTTCCCCCGCTGAAGTAAATCCTTAATTGTTATGAATAATTCCCTGAAAACAGGGTATGCCTTTTCCAGCAACACGTTTTACGAAGGTTTTTGTTTTTTTTGCTGCTCCGAAAATGTTGATTTCTCACAAATTTTAGTTCAATTTTAATAACAATTTGTTTTGTCGATTTGTTGTAACTACTCCACAACAATTTTTATTTATAAACCCAAATATGTAAAAGAACATGATATGTAAGATTATTGTACCACCTACAGGTAGCCTTCTCACAACTCACAAAGCATAAGTTTGTGGAATCTGAACACTAACTCAAAGGTTCCTATGAGCTCTGTCGTTGTTCGTTAGAAAGTCATTTTTAACCATGAGGTGAATGAATACAAAAAAACCATTTTAGGAAGTTATATTTTCATGGAGTAACGAGTCAAATTTTGAGGTGAGCTTTTAATTTTTCAAGAATCGAGTCAAACGAATGTACAAAAGTTATGGCAAGTGTCCAGTTGACAAACAAAGGATGTAAATACATCTGCTCTCCATACAGCCAATGTTGAAAGTTAACAATGGTTTGTCATAGAAAGGAACAACACAAGTGCAAGGCGGGACCCAAACGTTTGATAACAATCTGACTAGGGAACTCTGTGAAGTGTTCCTTTCGTTAATGCTACCGATATGACACATGTGTTCTTATGAAGAAGCTATAGATATTCTATCAGATGTACTCAAGAACTGAACTAGTCGTTGCACGGGTACTTTCAATACAAACTATCTAACTTTTAAAGTCTGCCACAAAAATGATTAATTTGAATATCTTAGTTGAGGTGATGTAATATAACACGTTATATTACAAAAATCAGAAAAGTGGCGATTTAAAATTGACGTTATTTAAATACTGTTCACAGTAACTCATAAAATTTGGTATTAAATAGCAAATGTGTTGCTCCAGCTCTTTGTCTTAGTTTTTCAATTTCCGATTTTTAAATACAACAAATCATTAAATATCGTATTCCCAATATAATATACATTAGGCTATCATTACACGTACTCACTCTGCTCTATGTTGCCATTTGTGCATGTTTTATCCCGTTTATTAATACCCACAGTAGATTCCCTTGACATGTTAATATTGCCAATACTCAATGACCACGATAACAGTACTCGATTTTAAAATATTCCGTTGAGGATCAAGACATGGATTTTCAATTCAGAAATAATTACTCTGATAATAAAATTCTCTTTCTATTGATAGTTTAATCGCCTGATGATCATTCTTATCTGTTTTTCTGAGACGGTGGTGTACAAAATCGGGCGTTTTGAATTGAAAATACCCATACATCATCTAGCAAAGTTCCCCTGTAAGTAATAGGTTGTTGTTCTAGCGTGATAGTTACTATTGAAACTTACAGTAGATATAATGATAGTTACTAGCATTTAAATATTAAATTTTAAAAACAGTGGATACCTGTGTGACACAGCATGAACTGAACTGATTCTATGGACCCATGCAGTATAGTGTGTTTGCCACTATTCAAATGGAATCGACATTGTGTTAACTGAAATACAAGGATATTTTTAAAAGCGGATTGGGCTTATGTACTGCTGTTAATGTTGAATAATGTGGATGAATCTGGCGTTTTTGGAGGTTTCAACAACAACTGTTGGGGGTTCTAATATTTTCTGGCTACCAGTCAAGGTGAATACCGTTTACTCATATTTTCCTACTTTCTGTCATCTATTTAATCTTGTTCTGTCAGTTATCGAGCACAAATAAATTTCCTAATTATCGGTAGACCATCTACTACTGTAAGGAATGATCTTACCCCAGCGATAAAATTGTCTCATCTTTTTTTTAAGATCATTACAGAGCTTAAGTGAATTCAAAGTTTGGAAATGCCTTTTTATGCCGTGAAAGTGTATATGATATAGAAATGCGAATTAAAAAATTGAATGTGCCAAAGGGAATTTTCTGATTTTTAGTGGTTTTATTGATTCTTACTTTGTCTCAGCAAAAACACAATATATTCAATATTGATCATCATTACAGACAAACACAGACGTCAATAATATTAAGTACTTTCACAGTTTCACGTACACAATCACATCACATTTTTACAACGATACAGTATCTGTCACATTATTTATTGTATTTTTGATAATGTTGTCAATAATAGAATAACATACTTATAGCTTAGAAACATGTGCAGAAAAACAAAACATTATTAAAGATGCCCAATTTTGGTATTTATAAATTATAATTGATATTTTTATATATACTTTTAATTCGGTAAGATTGCATTGCATTATTTATTGCATAAATCAGGAACTATAACGTCAACGTCAGTTTTAGTTGAAACAGTGCGGAGGAAACTTACAAATCCATAATTATGTGAAGAAACTCAAAAGTTTCACCCGTTCGCGTTATACTCTTATTAGTGGATAGGAGTATACATTATTATTTTAAAACTAAATTTCGTTCTTATTTCTATATATCAATTACACATCACTTGTAGTAAAATTTCTTGTAAACAGGATTAAATTGAATTTATACTATTCATACTGATAGGACGTACACAGCATATTATTATTGACGTTTTACTAATTAGATTTTATTTCTTATATTATTGGTACAGTTAAAACTTTACGCAGTGGCCTAATTCATAAAGGTTTTAAAATGTTATAAAGTAACATAAATTATACTTTACAAGTATAGTGTATATGTTATACTATACAACGACTATAATTTATGAATACGTATATATGTGTCCGTATAGATTTGAGAAGTTGCAAAATCCTTTCAAAATAATTAATTTACCTTCAAAATTATTCTTTAGTTTTCGATTTACTCTGCATAGCCACACGTTTGGTGGTATTCGTGCAATTATTCAAGTTCGATTTTCATTCTCGCATTCCAAAAGTGGGATACACATGGGGTATAAATAAAGAGACCTTAAAAAACTGATCATATTTTCCTGCTGATACATAAGCTTACTAATCACTAATTCCAAACAATACTTGTAGAAATGCATGTACATCCTTCACCCAATGTTTTCTCTCTTGTCCTAAGGTGTAAAGCAGTGTTTTGCACAATACAATCATTCTTCGGCAAACATATTTTTAACTTTAAAATCATTATTTATACATTATTATCATGCTAACATTTATATAACATTTTAAAATTCAATTTTGACCAGTTGACAATAAGATGGAATTCTCATATAGTGCATTCTGATACATCGAATATATTAATAGCATGGTTAATTACTTCCATTATTTCCACAATTTACAAGGCAAGAAGTGTTAATTGTGTTATCATTTATGTTACTCGATAAATTGTAATTTAAACATGAAGCTAACCAAGTACAACTGTTTTAAAGCCCCGGACATTATCGCACCCTCTCTATTCGTAACAAAATACAGAGAAATTACTTAAGTTTACCTCAAACGGACATAAACCTATACAATAGAACAGGAACGAATAGATGTTGAGAGGACTGACAGCAAAACTGTAGATGACCTCTCATCATTCATGTCATTGCCTGAAGATTTGAATCTGAGTCAAACCCTAGCATGAGTCAGATTCTAGATGATGAACCTATCTTTTACTATAATAACATCGATACACTCCTTAAAAAGCTACTCTTAAATAAATATTATAGCACCGTTTGTGTGTACGGCTTTTAAGCCTATCTTTTAGTAATGAGTTCGCCTATTACATATTAGTATATGTAAACCTAATCAACATATATATATGTAAGTAATGACTGGAAACTAGAACAGCAAACTAATTAAATTTTAATTTACAGCGCCGTTCTAGCACGAATTGATTAAATTATATGCCAATTATACTTACTTTTTCGCCACAAACACATACAGATTGAGGCATTAAATATAGAGTACCTCTTTAAGAGTTTGGTATTGTTGCGACAGTTGCAGTGTACTATAATATACTCATTTTCGTAAATCAGTTCGTTGAAGTTAATCAAACTATTAATTGCCATATATTGCAAACTAAATATTATGTTTGGAAATGGACGTAATATGTAGGTGCTTGGTTGAAAACAAAAATGCAGCCATTTATACTGGTTCTTTTTCTGATATTACTTTATAATCATAGAAGTGCATCAGTCACATCACTCCCCCACCATCAAACTCCCGGTTTTAATATTTTACATTTTTCTTTGTTTCTAACGGTAAATACGTTAATGTTGATTACGTTGCTGTAGTTATTATTGCTCCAATCATGTAGCTTAGTTGACTACACGAAGGAGCTTATGTCCAACTAAAGGGTTATTGCGGAAAAACTAGGATGAATGATTAGTTGTTTTAAATGAAAGGAAACGGATATTGCAGTCTGTACGAATTTGCATATTCATAGCATTTTAGGTAGCGAGCCACTTGCAACTTCTAATGTATTTAATATGTTGTTTTTGTAGAGTACATATTCCTAACATGCCTACGGCCTTACTAGTTCAATTTGCTAATGACTACTGTAATAATAAAACCGCTTTGTGACACTTTTCGGGCAACATATGAGGATTACAAATTGCAAACAATATTCGTGGGTATTGCTGTGTTTTTGGTAATACATGGGGCATTTAATCCTTTTTTCTTTACACTGCGTTTACGACTTCGACTTGCAACGAGTAGTGGGGACGACTGGGATGTTAAAGCAATCAATGAGAGTACCAATACCATCCAAATTTGCAGATAATTGTTTATGTTTCTTGTCGTTTTCACGTGAAGTTTATTATACATTACCAGATATACCTAATTGTTCAATATCCTAAAGGATCATATCCTCTAGGGTGGACAGACGGCAAGGCAGCAATCTGTGATCGAGCCAGTGACATTATTACTTTCTTGTGAGCGAGATCATTCCTCAGCTCTCTTACTTCCCGTTCTGCTTGTTCCTTCAGCTGCAAATCAAAATTAATAAATCATTCCATTAATTTCAATTTTACTGCATAAGAAACGTTACATGCTACCCATTACTGTAAATACAAAAGTACGTGACTTGGGGTGCTTACCTTAATTTCCGATTCAAGTCTCAGTTTAGCGGCTTTAGCCTTCTGCTGTAACTCTTTGATTTCATGTTGCAGTCTAGCTGCCATAATCTTGTAATTTGCCTATAAATCGCGGAAATGTGCATTTTAATTTTTAGAAATTCCTGGCAACTTTGCATATTTAAAAAAATGTAGATCAAAAGCCCTGAAACCCTAGGGACATTGATGTATCACTACATCTTTATTTGTTAAAAATGCGGTCCTTGACCGGTAACTGCGTATTACATTAATTACCTTCTTTGAAGGACCATCTCTAAGTCTTAGTGGTAAATCTCGACCTTCCAAGTGAGCCAATAGTCTTCTGTGTACGGTATTTAACTCGGCTCGTAGTGAATTGCAAGCAGCCTCAAGAGGCCTGGTCATAGAAGACTCTTCTATGTACTTCTTATGCCAAAACTCATGTCTCTGTTAGTATACAAACATACAACATGTAGAAAGAATGTAGATTTGTTATCTTAAAATTGAAATACGACAAGTTTTGTCAAATGCCTAACTAACAAATAGGGAACACGTAATACACATAGAAAGATATTGGCCAAGGTGATATTGTCATACAACTGCTCATTTTAAATTAGGCGTTTTCCCCTAATCCATCGCGTTCAAAAATTTAAACTCTACGTCGTAGTACCAATTCTGATTCGTACAAACGATATAGATGTATTCAGGTTACTATGAACAAAAGTGAACAGGGAGTTGTAATTGCATACTTATATGTTAATTTTAATTGCCTACTTGATGTTTGAAATAAATTGTATACATAAATACTAGTTGTACAGTTCGGAGTAAAAAAACGATACCATTTGCATACCAATGTTAGCCTTGACCATATTACACGGGGAACAATAGGTTACTGCCGCCAATGAACACCTAATTGGGGTCAGTTAGTACAAGATTGTAAGATTTATAAGCTTTTTTTATATCAAAACGTACCTAGGTATTTATATTCAATGAAATTACTACCTATGTGGGAATTCGTGTGGTACGTATAAATCTGAATGCTATTACGGGGTCCACCCCTTCTTCAAAAACGAAATAATGAAAGTACGACACTCGTTAGAGCATAAAAAGTAGCGTGGTGCATTGCACGCAACCTAGAAATGCCTTAATTTCCGAGACATAATAAAAGATATAGGAATAGGTATGCACTATATTTGCTATTATTATTGTAAGTTGGTCATATGGTCAGTGGAATTTTAGATCCCGACGTCTTTTACAGTTTAACTGGAACAGTGAAAGAAAATAAAAGAGCATAAGGCTTGCACAACGTTCTCGGGGATTAAAAGGGAAATAATTTCTACGTCTCACAAATCACTTCCAACAACAAATGCGGCAACGTCAATTGCATTTTATATAAAGTGTAAGTGTGGCGTAATTGAGGTCATGTCACACTTACAATAAATGTATGCGCGTGTTGGCGTCACGATCAACAATATAAATATCTGTCATGCCTAAACAGTTCCATAAAAAAGCCCATCTATAAAAATAATTTGTTTTCGTATATCTGGATTACCCGATTGATTTTATCCCGTTTCTCTTTGATCAGAGTTTGCAAATCGTTTGCCCTTTGGATCAATTCTGCACGTCGCAACTCGGCGTCGTGACGAAGCTGAACTGTTTCAGCTATTTCTCGCAATATCTTGTCCCCTAAATAGTAACACAATTAAATTAATCATAGTAAGCAGTAATGTTCAATTATGTATGGTGCTTTACAACAAAATGCGCATTTGAAATATAAAATGACCAAAGTAACGACCAAAACATGATATATCATTGTACCACACATAAAAACACGGATTACAAAGCTGGGGTGCAGATATTTGCGTTATAAGGCATGACCAAACAAATGAAATGGTGACCTAGAACAGAAATGGGGCAATGTGAGATCATGTGGAAAAGGTACACAGAACAATACAATGTACCTACGCTTCAATGGAATCTAACCCATTGAATACATCATAAAATTCCGTATTAATGTATGAAATCATGATATAGGAAATTCATAGAATTTCCGTGCGTCATAATTATTGTTAACGTAAGAGAAAGTTGCTACACAAATCCCCTGCTTCCAATGGGCTTAATACGTTGTTTTGTTAATGAATTATTTTATGAAACAGTAGTAGAATTGTGTCATTATAATAAATGCATATTTTTCAGTGGCACAGATAATGCTGTACATATTATAACAACGCCAGTAGGGCTAGGCTATACATCCTTATTGCTGGAACGTGTACTTACATACATTTTTCCCACAAATCCACACACCGGTAGAAAATCAGAGGTGACTGACGAGGTGGCTGGAATATGTTCTCTTTTCAACTATTGGTGGTCTCACTTTGGTTAGTCAGGCTGTGCGGTCATCCATTTATTTGTTTCGTCATTTCTCTCTATATACGATGACTTACAAAGGCTTATCGGGATAAGGGAAGGAGTGAAGGTAAATGATAACGGTGTGTGTGGGTACAGCAAGTCTTAGCAAATAAGTTGATGGGAGTACAACAGCTTGTGTTCTATTGTTACTTTACTGTTCGAGTGTGATGACGAAGGAAATCTGGCCTAAACAAGTACAAACGAAACAAGTGGGCCTCTCTTGCAGCTGATGGTGTTTCTATAAAACGCTTATCATATCGTATCCTACTAATTAATAGTACTAAAGTAAAATTATGGTTTGATTACATCAACACTACCTAAAACCTATGATGATTTGATCTGCTAATTGAATATAAGAAGTAATCGTGGCTCACATAAATAGCGTACGTTTTTACAGTCTCATATTACTACACTGATACTGATTATGTATTCGGGGAAGTCGAATAGGATTAGAGTCATGATCGAGGAGAAAGCTACGCCTATCATCATTATTACATTGCAAGGTAATACTACCGCTAGTAGCAGCTGCGGTGGGGACGACTGTAATAGGAGAAGGATGGTTCAGTTGATTTAAATGTCATTGTAGCACGTGGTGCATAGACTTACGATCGTCAATAAGAGGCAACGTAATTGTACTACTTTTATTATTAAGAGGAGGGGCACGTTTTCTGGAGGAAGTGTAAAAATCTTTGGAAAAATTCATAGGACCGCTTTGCGTTTGCACTGCTTTGTCCAACATCTGAACAGGTCCAGACTGTCGGACGCGGAACGTGTAAAAGTAGCCCTCCTCCGATGAAATGGCCTTCCAAAAGTCTGAAGTCTCTTCTGGGATGGAGTCAATAACAACTCCACTTCGCGATGAAGGCCCGCCCCCACCCCCTGGGCTTTTGCTATTTACTACAGAAACCTCTGCAATTCCAATCGAAGGACTACGGATGGAACTCATGCTACTAGACAAATGGTGGGATTTGTGGGATGAGGACAGTTTCGTTTTTGATGTGGAGACTGGTGTAGATGTGAGCAATCCCCGGGAAGGAGCCATGTAGTAGTCAATTATGCTAATATCAGGAAGGGACTGCGGTGACTGGATTTTAGACTTGCGGTAGGATATTTGTGTCAGACTATCATGATTTGGCCGATGATGTTGACTGGATATGGAGGAAAGATGGTGCAGCTTTTCGTACCTCGAACTACAATCACTGGTAATTTTAGAGAGAGAGAAAGAAGAGTTGGTGATTTTATGATTGGATTTGTCAATGGAGAAGCTTCTGTCCAAACTACCGTAAGGCGTCTGGATACTTTTTGTATTCCGCATGAAATTTTGAATACGTTCTTCCACGTAGATACGGCGCTTCTCCCGGGCCAAGGCTTGCCGGGCTAAGGTTGTTTTATTTAGGCGCTGTGGATACACAGCTGGTTTGCGAGGATCCGGATACGGTTTCGGCTTTTTCTTTAACAGGGGAGACGACATAGATTGGGAGGTGCACGCTGTGTAATCCTCAGTTTTCTGCTTTTTAATTAGTAGTGATTTATTCAAAGGTAGGGGTGGCATATCAGCCAATGTGTGTTGCCTATAAATTCGTTGGTCAATATGATCCTCATTCCTATTCCCTTCGTTGTGTTGTTGGTGGTGACGATGATGATGTTGATTGTGCTTATCAAGATTACTGCTTTCTTGGAAGTTTCTATCAAAGTCTTCATATCCACTCTCAGTTTCGAAATCCTTGTCAAAATTGTAGCTTTTTTCGGATAAATTGTAACTTTGCTCCATGGCGTCAAACCCCTTTTCATCAACATTTTCTTCAAACTCTTGCTGTGAGAAATTTTCTTCGATCCTCTCCAGGTTATAGTAGGAATCATTTAGGATGTGATGACTGCCATAATAGGAACTATTGGAATTTTCTACGGCATCCTCGTGTATTACTTTGGTAATTATCTTTTCTTCATAATAGTTGGGCTTGGCATTAGAGTCATGTTGAAGCTGTTCTGAGGCTTCTTCTTCCTCTTCTTCTGGTTCCGGCTCTTGATTCTCCTGTTCATCTATTTCTGGCGATTGCTGTTCCTGTTCAAGCTGTTGCTCTTCTTGTCGCTCCTCTTGCTCAGACTCCATCTCTCCTTTCTCACTTGTTGGGGCATATTCTACTGGGCTTTTGGCATTGTTCAAGCTCTCCGGTTCTGGGTTATCAGTTACTTCCGTGTTGCTTTTTTCATTTTCATCTTCACTATAAACCAAACATAAATGGAAGCGAATATTAAAATTTGTACACATGCTTACTAATACATTGGTTATCGGATCGTAGCATGAGAGCATTTTATTTACCTGTCGGATATATTCGCAGGAGGCATGTCATCCTGCGTGACAATTATCATGACTTCATCATTTCCCGTCTCGTCAATAACAGGTACCGGTTTTTCAGCAGCATATACTGCCTCATGCACCACCTCATTTTCAATTACAACGGTGTCTTCGTTTTCTGCCTCCTGTTCTGTTTCCAAAGTGAAAGTTTCTTCTTTCTTATCTACTTCTGTGGTGTTGCTCTCTGCCACATTTCCATCTTGCTGATCAAATGAGTTTTGGGTCAAAATATCCCTGTTTTCCTGTTCAATCGTTTCACTTACTGCAGTGGAAGCAATATCTTCTTGTTGTTTCTCCTCTTCTACTGTCTCTACATTATCTGTAGTTATCTCAGCAACACCACCTGGTTCGTTTACAGTCTCGTCAACTTCATTTTGCTCAGTTTGCTCGCTTTCACCTTTTACGATTTCAGCTTGTTCTTGTTCAGGTTCCGGTAAAGGTTCTGGTGCAGCTTCTGGCTCTGCATTATCTTGAGTGCTATCCTGTTGTGTACTATCATCGGATAGTAAACGTCTGACAGTAACCGCTTCAACCTGTTCTTGGATATTTTCTTCGATTTGTTCCTCTTCTACTTGATTTTCCACCTGTTCATTTTGTTCCGTCGTGCTGCCAGTATCTTTCTCCTCTTGCACCTGTAAAGTCTCTTGTGGGGGTTCACTTTCATTGGAAACATCCTCCTTGCTTTCTGTTTCTTGATCTTCTTGAATGAGCTTGTCCTCCGTGGTATCCAAATCTGTAGTCTCAATAATGTCATCAACTGTTTCATTACCCTTAGTTGCTTCTTCTTCTTCTTCCTCCTCCTCCTCCTCGTCTTCTTCATAAAGAAAGTCTAAATTTCTCTCCTCTATCGGATATACGTGTTCTCTCTGGCCCATCGGAGGCGGTGAAGGCGTCACAGATGAGGATGATGTCCTAATCATTTCTCCTTTCACTATGGGAGAGAAGGATTTGTTGGCAATATTGTCCGATTGGCTGTTACTTGGGGATACATCTTCCTCTAGATTTGCGTCGTTTTTGCTACTTGATATTTCTTCCGACAGGTGATGACTCTCTTGGAAATCTTCTTTCCCAATAACTAACTCCTGTACAGAATCGATGCTTTCAAAGGAATCATCTAATGTTGATGAAATATCAAAATTTTCGTGAAGGACAGCTTGCTGTTGTTGTTGCTTCAGTTCCCCGAGAACATCGTAAGCCTTGCTTTGAATCACAGTATTTACAGTATCCACCGAGGACGGGCTTTCGGTAGTCCTGTCAGTGGACAGAGATGTATATGTACTTCTCTGCTTTACAATTGACTGTTGGGTGCTGAGAGTATTTACAACGGTTACAGCTTTCTCTTTAGACCGAGTTCGTATGGAAGCTTCTGATTTGATAGATTCGGACGACGAGCAGTATGGACAAGGAGCAGAATTCCCTGCTTTCCCTTTGCTAACAGACGGTGGTGATACGGAAGATGCACCATTTCCTACCGTCGGCCCTGGGTCAGACTTTGTTATCTCTACATCATCATAGGCCGCCTGACGAGCTACAATCTCCGCCCTAGATTTTGATAAGTGGTTTTCTGCTATTTCCCTGTTATATTCCTCAATTAGATCTTTGTAATCGTCGGGGTTATATGTGGTGCTGTCAGAAAAAGGAGTAGGAGATGGTGTAATACTGATTGGGGGAAAGGGGGTGGTTGGTTGTGGGGATTCATCACTTCTCTGCTGTCGTTTACTAGTTACGTGAACAGCAGGCAATATAATGGTTATATTCATGGTGGTTGAGGTAGCTTGTTCAAAAGTTGATTGGGAAAATTATGGAAGCAATGATGCAATTGGTATGCGCGATCACGTTTCAACTACTACTAGTTACAACTCAGGTATTTCAAAATGATAACAAATCTAGCACAAGTTGATAAAAATTGAGTAGTTAAACGAGGCCTAATCACATTCAAAACCCTAAAAAATAAAATTTAAAAACGTGTGCTATTATATGTTGCTGCTAATTTTGAAAAAACTCGTTACCGCTGAAACAAAACTGTGCTGTTAACTATCAAAGGTTGTAAACCCCAATACACTGTGAACCAAGGAAGGGTAATAAATGCAGTGGGGATGATTGTTGAAGTGGTACTGTTATTGTCGCAAACACGCAATTGTTCAACATGGCACTCGTTCCCACTATTCGATGATATACGTTAACGACAAAACAATTGACTTTATTCTTTCCATTTTGGTAAAGATGAGGTGGGGATGAACGGTAGCACAGGGAAAGAGTACAGCTCAAAGGGAAAATTATTGGAACTTTCACTGACTGTATTCTAGCGATAAGTAGACTGTTATTAGTTGGAAGCTGGAAGACTACTGAGGCGCAAGTGCAAAAGAAAAGCTGGAAAGAATTTCGTCCGAGGGGCCGCAGTGTATGTGTATATAATCTCCATATACAACGCCGCAAGTGCCCCGTATTATTATACACAACTGCAAATGGTTTTCCACTCGACAAAAGTATGTGACAAGAGCGGTGCAGCAGGTCGAATACATCGTAACATTTATTTAACTGTAGATGACCTACCCACTTATTAGCACCTCCTTGTACAATACCCTACAACAGTGGTAACATACTTTCTCCCCGACAGACCGCACACATAAGCTGATTTGGTCACTCCGAAAAAATGCACATATTCCAGCATATTTGCATATACATAAGCTGTCGCTGTCCCAATATATATCTGACTACAACAGAAGCAATAATTTACCTAGCATGCTTCACATTAGTAACAATAAGCATTCTAAAAAAAGGGAGATGATGGACTAGAGGTGAAACTGAAGGCATGCCTCTTCTGAAAGGAGCACGACCTGGTTTCATTTATCGGGCTCGAAAATCTCCTCATTTCACACAGGTATATAGAGAAATGGCGTGTTGTCGAAGAGAACTATACGTTGGGAGCATTTCATATTTCATATTTCATACTCTTTTATCGCTCCCTGATTTTACGGTCCTTTGAGTTGTTGTTGTGGCTGTCTAATAGTCACACATATATGCTTACATTTGCACCTATGCACATACCGCTTTTTGAATACCTAGCCAGAGCATTTTACGTGTCACTTCTCTTTGCTTTTCTCATTCTCCGGACAGGAATTATTCAGGGCTGAATATTACAAGTAAGTGGCAAGTGGCACTAACGAAAAGTCGTGGGGGGCTTATTTATGTATGTATCAAAACGTGGCACGATGATGAATGAGATGCATTCTTCTGCCCCAATGATCTGATTTTTTATGTGGCGGTGACTGTGATATAAAAGAAATTGTCGCTGGCTGGATAATAAGGAAAGCTCATGGGGTTTAATTTTTGTCCCCTCCATCGTCTTAACTGCATCTGTAGCTGCACACCCTTTATGAGAATGCTTACCTTTACAAAAATTATGCTTATTATTATTCTACCCAGCATAGTCTATTTCTATGAGATATATCGGTAAAAAATCAAAGTACGTTTCGGTCTATTGTTGTCATTGTTTAGTTTGCCCCATTCCGTGTGTAACAGTTTGACTTAAAAACGAAACACATATTATGTTGGAACAAGTTATGGACATAACTGGAACTAAGTTACTTTTATGTTTCCTGTGAACAGCGCTGCAACGACACTGAACAGTCATACGAAACCGTCACAGTGACTTTGCTAAAGATTTGTTGTGCAATGAATTGGAAAATAAGCAAAATAATATGTTTGTTATAGTTTTTTTAGTTCGGAAAAGGCGTTGTGCGATAATTAATATATGTAAAGCGATTGTAAGCATGAGATTTAGTACTTCCGCTATAAATGTCACATAACAAGAAAGATTTGCTTACGCCGGCGAGCCAAGCTATGATGACACAGCTCATGGCAAATGTGTGGCGGTGTGTCTTCGCGAATCAATAACGGCAAAGGGCTGACAAGTCTAGGATCTTCATTGGGCAGTACCTCGAGCAAGTATATTTCGGGCTCGGGAGAGAAGGGTGGAATGAAATTCTTCACTTTTAGTTCAACTTCTTGTTTGGGTTTCAACTGTAATCAAATATGGAGAGCGAAACGAACGTGAGTCATTTCCAGTAAAAAGTACACCGTCGCCATTGAGGACAATTAAAGAAAATGAGAAGGAAATAAATGGGTCTGGCAAATGTAGAATAATTCTTTAGAATTTTGTATTATATTGATAAGCTTCAACAGGTCATATAATAGTACAGACTGATTATTCTGCTGACCTACTGGCGGTAAAATTGACAACTGAAGTGTATAAACTCTACAATGGTATGGTTTATTAACATGGTTTGTAAATCCACATAAACGTTTCTAAAATGCAATAGACCGTTATAAAAAGTAATTACAGGGATCAAACTGCTGGTGGTTGGCGTGAGTTGATACGCAACAACCGTTCATGTTGTATTACAATCTTTTATTGTACAAAAGTCATTACTGTGCTGCTGGAAGTTCAACATGCAAGCCATTTTCAGGGCTATATACTTGAATAATCAGGATTAATGGAAAGGTTCTCGGGGAGTGTGTATATCGCACAGTATTATGTCAGAGGGGGTCAATTAAAGGCCACAATGTATCATTCTATCAAATGGGTAGTTTTGATTGGAAAAGTGGGTCAGTGGCTCGAAGGAAACTGAAAATTGAAACGAAATCCTGGTGACCTCATTTATTCTTTTTTTAATCTTTCTCATTTTTCTTCAACAGTCTTGAGAGCTTTTAAGAGGAGGTAGAGAAAAGAAAGGGGCGGAGTTGGCAGGAAGTTCGTGTATAAAATGAAATGTGTACATAAGTCCATAAAAGGGTGATTTCATTTCCCTGGAAATGTGTATTACTTCTCGGTGTGAGAATATTTAGAGCAACACTGCCTCATAATATACGTGTGATCTATGAAATTCATTTACCTGTATAAAAATATTTCCGACTGCTCTGACAAAAATAAAATCTCGGGGAATCAAGTCAGGTCCAAGTTGCAGCTGAAGTTCGCGTCGTAAATTGTGTATGCTCAGCTGGGGAAGAACTCTGCAATTATGGTAAAAAAACAAACTCATCTACATCATGACTGCATGACAAAGTAGTTAATTATTAATATCAGCTCAATATTTAGGTAATGTTCCTATACAATAATGGGTGGTGCGTTATTTCTCTGCAAAATAATAAATTGCTGTAGATTTTCGTCGGTTAAGATAGAGTTTCTCTGTTTTGCGTCAACCAGAAGTATTGACCGGAATCGTAGGATGTTGCAGTTTGCTGGAGAAAGCACAACGACGGTCAAGAAAAGCTGAAAATCCCATTTCACCAAGAACACATATACTGGAGTATGCATATTTTCGCATCATGTTCTTCCAGAATAATTGATAACTTGAATGCCTACCCCGTCGTGGTAGAAAAATAATAGAATAACACGTCATTCGGCACTTATGACTGATACTTTCCGTACTTTCCCCTGTATTTCCGTCGTCCTTCACTACAATGTATACGTCATCATGTCGTTTGACTTTTTCTCATTGAAATATAACTTTGAAAATGATAATAAGATAACTTCGTTAACAGTAGGAATATGCAAGGCTTGCTTCGATTGTACCACAAAGCAAAGACCTTACATCCTCGTGTATTGCAACTTACAACGCTCCCCCTGTATCAAATGAAGCTCAACTTCCTCTTTGGACATACTACATTTTTTTCGTATATTTCCCGATTGACGTCTTGTCAAGATTGTGTTCCATAAAAAGCAGAATAAACTAGTATTACCGCAGGTATTTGATTTTTCGCGTGTTTCAACGCATTCCGTTGATGCACGAGTAATGCCTAAAATATTTGTTGTTGTAAAGTTACGACAATCGACGATGAATGCTTTTTTTCTTGTTCTCTTGAGTGCTAGTTAATAGTTTATCGGAAGAAACTGATTTTTCTTACAAGTCAGGAGAGGGATGTCTTATGTCAAACCGTTGAATGTGCATAGAAACGTCTTGAAATATGATTACTTTCTATATTCCAAACAGAAATGACGTTCATGAACCGAAAGAATCATGTTCGTTTACTTTTTTTTACTTAACTTGGGTAAGTCATCAGCCCCTGGAATTTATCATGGAGCTAAACAACACGAAAGTTTCATCGGTAATAATTATGATGCGTGAGGGATGGGTAAAAAGCGGGCATTGAGCAATTTCATTGTGGTAGAAAATAGTACGGTATATTTTACTTGACATAACAAATAAAAATAATACAACTTTCAAGATGGCGTTACTTATGGTTACCCTGTGATGTTTCGTGCAAAAATGTAGTGAGGACAAGGACTTGGAACGATATACCTACCCTATAACTACCTAGGCTGGGCTAGGTATACATATCTCAACTATTACAGCATCATCTACTTTTTATTCTATAATCACACGGGTGGTGTAGAAGGTAATGCAGACTATTGAATTCCAGACTGGGGTAACATTTCCCTATGTTGGAAATTTTATTAAGTGAAATTGTCCTTGACTTCCCCAGTATATTAAGAAACGTATTCATGTCGTCAATGTCGATTGCCCAAATATTCTTTTCGTATGCGCTACGTTCGGGGAAGAAAATAGTAGCGGTGGAGTAGAGGGAATACTATTCATGTTTCGTGCAGTAATAAAATTTCCGAAAAATCCGAATAAGTTTTGTTTTAATGCTCCGAATATGATGTCGTAAAATAATTTATAATTTCCAGGGTGGAATCATAAATAATATTTATTATGTGGCTATGAATAAACGTAACAGTTTAGTTTTGCCACCCCGAAACGTTCTATCATTTAGCAGTATCCAAGCAGAGATTGTGTAAACGGATATTAAATAATGGATTTTTTTCAACAATTTTGATATTGCACTGTCTTTCGTATATAGTTATTTGGCAAGTTATGGTAGAATCTAATCTGGAAATTGTACAAGCGTAGTCGTTGTAAAACTTCCATTTTTGTAAAATATTTTATCATCCAATGTACAAAACACCCTAGAAACATATTTCTGATGATATTGGAAATAATGTGCAATTTTCTTTGGTGCTATACTACAAGTTCCTTTTTTAAAAAAAAAAGCTGCGTAAAGCCTCACACATACATCAAACAATATTTGTATGCTGAAACCTACAAAAGTTCAAGTGATGGTATCTTATTGTTAACTCCTGCCGTACATATCGTACCCTTATACTTTGCATTCTTACATATAGAATTAGTATAATGGTTCTGGCGGTCATTGAATTTATTACAGTAGGGAAAATGGCGTTAATATTAATATTCACAAGTAAACAATAAGGAAACAATGCATGATTATAAGGAGCAAGGCGAATTCCTAGCTCGAGTTTGTGTGTCGGTGTCCCAATTCTGCCTGTGTGACTCCTTCCTTTTAAAAAGAATGAGATACAAAGGCTTGATGGATAACTCCGGGACAGGGCTTTTCACTAGTGAGTGGTGAAGTACACGCGGCTAACAAGTTTGTATTATGATTATGATGATGTTTATTATTGTGCAGTTGTTGTGAAGTGGTAATGACTGAGGGAAAGAAAGCTTTTGCTTCTTGCTGAGATTTACAAGGTGGGGGAGTAACCTTCGAGTGCAAGGTTTTCCTCTATTGATTGACTATAATCATCATTGTGTTACTGTTGTATATAGTGACTACTGACGGTCTGCTTTTTTTCTTTCTTTCTTTCTCTCTCTCTCTGGGACCCTTAATGTTTTTCTCAGAATGGACAAATCAAAAAGGAAACTACCTACTGCCTGTGTGTCTATGTGTAAAAAGTGTGTCTGGAAAGGTTTGCCAATATTGCCTATATAAATAAATTTCATATTTTATCTATTGACTCCTCCTTAATAAAAAAAAGTAGTGTGCTGAGTAGCTCGGGAAGTTTCTTGAGTATTTGAGTACCTATGTCATTTCTGTGTTTGCGGATTGCAAACGGGTTTCACCGCACAAAATAAACCTAGTACACAGTGGTGGTCACTATTCTGGCGCACAGCGGTGAGCTTCATTGACGACGGCGAGCTACAATGATGATAGAAGGCTGTCTATAAAAAAGCAGGGGGTTTGATTAAGTAGGAAATTGCATGCAATGCAATGCTTTGTCGGGTTTTCACTGAATAGAAGAAGCTCAAGTCAATTTACCCTCATCCCTCAAACAACATTTTACTTTAATGCGTAGCCTTCAACGAGGTACTAATCAAATCATCATTATGTTGATTTAAAGGTCTTTAGAGTCTTTCTAATTTCGTAAATGCAGTTGGGATGCACCTTATTCATAGTTTTTTTATCCAGTGCATTTTTGTCTCTAAATAAGGCTACGCTGGAATTAGGACGTTGTTGTTATACATTCAAATGGTTAATGAAATGTGCTAAGGGGGAATGTAACCTTGATTACTAATGACATAACGCCATGTTTCTAATTTTGTGCTGAAGAGAATCGGTTTAAATACGGCAATTCAAAGATTGCCAAATTTTTTTTTTAGTTTACCTGACAAATCCCAGGGATATTCCTTCTTCAACAATGTTGTGCCTGTAGAGCCTCCGGCAGAGAACCCACTTCTCTCTAGGTACAACGTAAACTTGCAAATCCACCAACTGCAAATTAGCAAATATTTTCCCTTTGTTATTGATGTATCGCTAATGCATGGAACGAAACGTTCCGGTATTAAATAAAGAAAGCGAAAGGGCGTTGTTTAAATGAAATAAATTATTTAAAAATTCCAGCTATGGAATACACCCGACATTCTTCGTCGGGGTAATTATTTCGATGTAATGAGTTTTATGCATTGACTACGTGATTGATCACGAAATGAATGGCGGGAAAAGGGAAATTTAGATGTCATTGTTGTATAGAAGGAAAAGCTTACCATTGTGACAGGATAAGAAGCTTGTTGAAGTCTGTTTTTTCTTTCTTGCTCGTTGTATGCGTTAACACTTTTTTTCCCGGTTGTCTGTTTTCTCCCACCTCCCATAGGAATGGACTGGCGCTAGTTGCAAAAACAATTACTTACACCATCTAATTTTCCTGGCTACACAATGCACATGTAAACATGGATTGTTGTCTCAATCCCACAGAATCGTCAGAACAATATAGCGTAACAAAAAGTCTGCAAAGTAGAGTAGCCACTTAAAGTCAAGCACAAAAAGCAAGCTGATAACTGCGTTTTCACTGAAAGGGTACCTTTATTGCACCTGTACTGGTTTCCTGAAAAACTTACTTTCTTTCTTTCTTTTCAATTTGAAAATATTTGAGTGGACGAAATCGAATAATTTCCAGAAAAAAGTACTTCACCGAACACAAATTTCTAACTCTCCTGTGCACATGGTGTTGTTTCTCCTCAGAATCGAAAGTCGAATCTAACTTTCCTGCTCACTCACTGTTAAGACGCGATTCGTAGTGTTCCTTCCCGTTCACATCAAAAAACCAATTAAACGCTTTGCTTGTTAGCAGAGTCTGGAAGGAGGCCTATTTGTGGTTATGAGAAAAGTAAACTGAGTACTGAACCCCTTGAGGGAAGCACTAAAGGAGGAAGACAAAGGAAAGACGGCTGAATGTATATGTAACTCTCTGCCACAGCAGCAAACAACGTTTTTTTTATTTGTTGTCGTCTACACAAGTCACTTGTTTTACCGTCTGTGCGCGTGGTCAGAATGAGATGGAGTAGAGTTAAAAATGGTCCATCCTCGATGGCAATCCACAACCGTTTGGCAATACAACGTCCAGCGTCGACCCACTTTTTTGAATGAGTTCATCGCTTTACCACATCCAACCATTCACGATCTAAAGGCCTTACTGCCCTCATTACATCAGATATGAAGGAGCATTATGTACATGGCAGAGTACCTGGGTGCAGTATTGTGTCACGATATTATATAAGCGGTACGCCAGCTAGCAGTAGCCAGACCCCTTCTTCAAATCACTTACACACGAGCGATATAATGTTGCAGAATTTAATAAGAATGTTGCCATCCTCGCCACCACCGCCGTCACAACTACCGAATAATAGCGTAACAGCCTCACACGGAACGTTTGGCTTTTTGGTGGTCGTAATTTGATATAAATGTAAGTGTAAATTGTACTTCGGTCCTACCTAGAAAACTTATTCTGCTGCTTCTAGGCGCACAGCTACGGTTACAATTGTGACTGTCGGAGTGAAAGTCAGGGTGCTGCTGCTGTTGCTGCTAGTATTGTTGTTGCTGTTGCTTGTTTATTGAAGGGGAGCAAGAAAAGAAGTGAACTGATTTCACTACGTTGTTGGCCCACCTTCTGCGCGCTTTCTATGGAGAAATGAAGTCGTGTGCCTATCGCAAATACCAAAAGAGAAGGGTTACTGCTGCTGCAGCTCTTACTCATTAGTATTTGCCACTTGCATGTACATAGCGCTGTTAAAAAGAAAATATTGCAATAAAGTATTTGGTAGGCACACACCGGTATGGTTTGTCTGGAGGAGAATGAGGAATGTAAAAGTAATGACTAAAGTGACTGTGCAAATGTAGGTATACGAGAGGGTAGATACGGCCAACGAAACAATGATGTATTTATGGAGCAACCTATTTTGTTGTTGTTTTTAGTTTTCTTGTCACCATTCATTTTTCGTATTACACCTGCACACTAGGAATATGCTACTAGTCAGAGTTGGGCTTTGACAATCCGCACCCCTCTCGTTTCTTAAGCCCTTTCTTTTGTTGAAGGGTTTTTCATGGCGTAAATCTTAGTTTCTATAGTCATGTTTGATTTTCTTGAAATGTGCGTGCTAGATATCGTTCAATGTTGACAATGGACAATGTATTTCTTTTCGTCGAAGTTTTAAGTCAATTTGTTCAGTTTTTACTTTCTCCACTGTTAAATCATAATGTAAGCGTATGAGGCATGATGCGTGGGTGTTCAAATTAAAAAAATGGGGGAAAGGGAAAAGTAGGGTTTAAAATAAAGGGTCTGTGGTAAAATTCAGTTTATTATCATGTATTAGTGCAAAGATGAAATTAGAAATGAAATCCTATTAATTTTGAAATGAGGCTTAAAAAGTCATATATCCCATCTCTTGTCAAATTTATGTTAATCTGAGTGAAAATTTTTAAAAGACGTCATCGAAATTTCCATCGTACAATTTTTACATTTTGGAACACTCCAGTCGTGTGCCCGTGGCTGCTACAAGCAGCGTTAATGTAATTTAAGCTAAGCCTTGAGCCCCCAAAAGAGCCTGTATAAAAAAGCGTGATGAAGTTTCGGGAAAGTAGTCAGAGAGAGCAAACCCCAAAATTATGCATATTTATGCTCATGGGTATGTCCACTCGTGTAATGTATTATTATTCCATTTTACTACGGAGTGCTACTTTCTACTTTCGTAGTTTCTCTTTAAAGTATGTAAATGCAATGCAATCTCGTATTGGTGACTGTGCTGTCGGTGAAAGCAAATATGTTATAGGAACGCTTAATGGTAGGAGACATCATACAGATCATAAACACTCATAATCTACGTAGGTATTTATTTGTGCCATGTCAAAAGTATACATTTATCAGCATTCACAGTGGCAACATACCAAAGCCAAGAAATAGGCTGACTTCAGAAAAAGGATTGATTGAAGCCGGAAGTAAACTGCACGCTTGCTATTGCTCCACTTGCCGAAAATTCTACAGAACAATAGCGTCTTACTTTCTACCACTGTGAGGGGAAAGTAGCGAGTAACGATGACAAATGCTTATTGTATCAGGAAGAGAGTACTATTTGAGGAGCAGTTACACCAATCTGTGCATAAGGGGAGAGTCGAGAGCAAGCGGAGTGTATTATCTTTCGCCGTTAAAACCCATAATGCCTTCATTTTCCTACACTCCTATAACTTGTATGTATGTAAACAACAGTAAAAAAAGTTTACTTCGTAAAAGCACAACATTATGATGTATATTAATAATATAAGTAGGAGCACTGAGATGAAAAGACGCTTTGCCGACGTGACTACTTCATCCTGTTGTGTGGTTGAACCTTTCACAACAACAGCCTAATATAGCTAATGTAGCCATTGTAGTAGCCAACAGCAGCATCAGGCTTTACTTTCTCGCAAGAAATCGTCTAAAGAATATTATGCATTCAGACTTTGTTTGAGACATGGAAGGCCACCGGAATCATTTGATCGGACCTTGACGACTGGTTTATCAACATGCAATCTTCTCATTAAGCACACTTCAAAAATACTTTCCTTTATTCTGTTGGCATTGGGTAATAAGACTTTGTATAGCGGAGATACACAGCCAAGTTGGTCAAACGTTGTACAAATAGAAGAGAGAGGGGGAAGATTTGGTAGGAAAGAAGTAGGCAAAGGCAAAACGTTGGGATGAGGGTGGTCGTAGCCTGGATCTCTACATAATATCTGCACTTGCATATTTTCATACAGCGTGTGTTTGTGTGTGTATAAAGTGAAACTAATGGAGATTTGCAATTTACGTTGCCGAATTTAGGAATCTTAAAAATTACCAATGTTTTGACACATTCAAGCTGCTTGCTGAGGGAAACAATTGCTTTCCCCACTAGACAGTGGAAGTCACAAGTTGGTGGGTAGGAAAGAAATGGAGGCGTTTTCGTGCTGTTGGTTTTTGCAAGTAATGTACAATAAAAGATGATTCATAACTTTTTTTTCTCTCTTGGCGGGGTTGTATGTCTGTGCGTCTTGTAATGGTCTAATATATCTTACTCAAATGCAGTATAAAGTGAACGCCATTTAAAAAGAGAGAGTGTAGAGACGTTGCCTACAAAATTGACCGTGATAGTCTGTTTTGTATATGTTGTCATGTAGGAGCATTTCAAGTTGCCCTTTAATCCAAATATCTGCTCTAAATTAAGCTAGAGCTTAGAGATGTAGAGCTACATCTAAGCACACTTTTTTATTAATCTTTCATTCGTTTCAATTTACGATGGGTTATCTTTAAAAAGCACTTTACTTTCAAAGTCAAATTCAATGATTACTTTGTAGTTTACGTTTTATCACCTAGCAGTTATTTTGCAATATAAATGCATAGCTGCATAGCCCTCCTACACAAGTCTGGTGAAAGTCATTTTAGGATCTGTCACATAAGCAGGAAAATGTCAGTAGGATTCGGTTAACTTGGTAAAACTTTAATTGGCTTCTAACATTCCCATGGGATTCCCGTGCCGGAAAGAGGTTTGGAAGCAACGTATACAAATATCACTCTCGCTACTTTTTGTTTTTTATATAAGTCATCATAAGTAAAACGTATTATATACGTATTTATACGCTACTTTTATAAACAACCATCGCCTGAGTTGTGTATAGAGGTTTCTAACCAAAATTCCCATTTTGTTGGCTGGTGGAGGAGCAAGCTGCCCCGAAGAAATTATTTATTACTCATTAGAATGCAGTTTGAGGAAGTGTGTTACCGTCAAAACTCATCTAATTTTCCTTCGAAATAAAAGCAAATCTACTGCTGATAAGCTTATTGGTAGCGGATATTTTATGGAAATTTGCGCTCTTAAAATGTGTCACCTACCACACCTCTCCGTACTAAACTACTAAGGTTTTTTTATTTGATTACTTACATCACCATCATCGTCATAGCCCCCACTAATAACTGTACCTACACAATTTGGGTGTACACACCTCAGCTGTAGCGCATGTTGCCGTTGTTGCCACCATTCTTGTAACCATTTTCTATTTTTACGATTCCGTTTATTCTTCATTAAAGGAAATCGTTTCCCGCTGGTGTCCCACTTTTCAGAATAAAATGACGTGATCTCAGAGTACGCCTGGTTAGTAGCACAAGCATGTTTATGATATCCCTGGCTCCACTGGCATACTAAAGATATGAAAAGAATGGTTACATATGTGCATCTCAACAAGCCACAGTCCTAATGTAATGATGAAGGACCGCAATGAGTCGGTCTATTTTACTACTTATATCGTTTTCTCCCTTTTTTCAATCTACCGCGACACTATAAACTTACCATAGTAGCCGCCGCTGAAAATTGTGCATTTTCTCACAGCATGAATTGAATTCGGAGGCAGGGACAATCATTTTTTTCTTTGTTGGTTTATTTCAGAGAAGTTCGTCGTGGCCCATGCACAGGAGTAAGTGAAAAAAGACTTTGTGTTTACAAAGTACCGACACAACCCAAACAGCCAAACCAAAATAGGAATATCAGGTCACAAACAACCTTCCTTCAGGATACGACGGTGCTTTCGCTGTATGAAGCGCAAGCGGGGAAACGCTAGAATGTAGAGCTTTTCTTTGACTGGCCTAGGGGATTGCTACTCCTGTCCTCCATTTTTTATACCTACTTCATTCATTAGGTTCAACGATTCAAATATACTTGAAGGATATCACATCAATTCTTGGTTGTTTATTAAATGTTCCAAAGAGCAACATGTCCTCAAAACACACGGTAAGTAAATAAGAAACTGTTGTTGAGCACTACAATATAATCACACTTTCAGGATAATTTAAGTCAATGGCAATGGTTGGTAAGCACATTCCGTATCCTTGTACTCCCGTTGTGTGACGGAATTGAAGAGAGAGTTAATGTAACTGGCTGTGGTGTATACAATTGGTTGTAAGTCCTTTTTTTATTTTACACAGCAAGAAGAAATCGCGAAACAGTTTGACTTGCCAGAAAGGCAATCAAAAATTGACACTTTGCTGAAGGAACCTGAAATTTACTGCATATGTCGAACTTCGGACTCGACCCGATTTATGATGTATGTGTTATCCCAACATGAAACTTATTATTATTAATTCTCCGGCAACTGCATACGTTTTCGGCGTTTGCCGTTATTTCATGGTTACCACGAAATTGATCATATCATTTGTTGTCAATTCCATAACGCAGTGCGTGCGATGCATGTGAAGAATGGTATCACGGAGATTGTGTTAATATCACTCAATCTGAGGCCAACAATATTCACCATTACTACTGCCAATGGTGCATTGAGAAGGACCCTAGTTTGGAAATCGAATACAAGAAAAAGTCTGGTGGGGCTGGCCATTCGAAAGATAAGTCACATAAGGGGGAGCGAGCCAAAGGAGGTCGCGCCAAAAAGGCTGCAGAGAAAGTTCGTAAGTTTCCTATTTTAAAAGGCTGGGATGTATTTGTATGCGTATGGTCGTGGTGTGTGGTGATGTCATGTTTGTGATTTATGCCATTGTAAGTATCCCATCTACTGTTTTATATTTCCGCTACGTAAAGACAAACAAAAGAGCCTAAGCGGAAATAACATTAGAAAATAGTTATCGCCGTCATCGACATGCAATATCTCTATACTCTATACTCCCTCACGGTCGATAAATCCTACAGTTACAATATGTACATGATGTCATTTTGCTAGATTTTGAAGAAAAGGCGAGAGAGAAGGCAGAGAAAGTGAGGGAAAGAGCAGAGAAAGCAAAAGATAAAGCTGATAAAATTAAAGGATGCGGTGCATGCTCCGGGTGCCTAAACAGACGTGATTGCGGACGATGTGAAACTTGTAAGAAAAATCGGAGAAAGGATACAGACAAAGGGAAGAAAAAAACCTGCTTGAAGAGGATATGTGTGGAACATGTGAGTTACAGTTGACATAGTCATTGATCCATGTGCGGAGTTGTCAAGTAAGTATAGTAACCATAATGAAATGAAAAACTTTCTCCCAGCTACCAGCGAAAGATGTGGTTTCAAAGTCAGTAAAGGCGGAAGCTTCTACAGTTTTAACATCAAAGCAGCTCTATACTGCAGACGATGATGAAGAGGACGACTGGGTTCCACCACCAACAACAACGTCCACCACTGCTGCAGGCAAAAAGCAAAAGCCCTGTAATCGCCGAAGCAAGGTAGTAACTTTACTATTATGGAGCCATATAATGACTGTTTTATAGCTATAGTTAAGTTTCAACTTTATGACCTCCGTGTCCGTCGTTTTGTTAGAAAAAAACGGAAACCAAAACTCGAAAGCAATATGTTCCTAAACCCGTTGACGAATCTCATAGCTCTGAGGAAGAAAAGCCAGTCAGGGAAGAACCACGACAATGCTATTGGTTTGAATGCTTAAATCCAACTCGTCCGGGTTCCAAATACTGCAGCGATGAATGTGGCATTCGACTTGCAACTGATAGAGTATTAAGGGTAAGAAAGTGCTACGAAAGAAAGTTTCATTTTACCAAGTACTTTGTGTAGTACACGGCAGTCTTTGAGAATTGGGGCTATGTAATACAGCACAAGAAACAAGCATTCATACCGTTGCGTTACGAACTGAATGATACCACTTGCACAGTATTATGCATCAAACCATTCAAACCCCTGATTTTACAAAGAATGACTAGTGTTGAGTAATGACTGTATCCCTAAAGGAGAAATTGTTAATTGGTGTTGTAATCGTGGTAGAAAAAAAATGTTGGCAACGGCGTACCAATTACCTTGCAATTTCTAAGAACCACTTTTTTACAGGAGAGATATCCATTTCGATAGATTGCATGCAGCCCGGTGTCCTTAGAATTTGCAGTAGGCGCCTCAGGAAAATAAACGGGATCGGTGCGTGTTAAAGCGTAGGATTTTCCCTTCGATGTTTTTAGTCTCTAGATTTTACAACAATTTCACTTTGGGGTGCAAGCATTGTGATTATGTAGGTAAGCAAAAATTCAGTTCTGGTAATCTTATCGCAGCTTTTACCCGGAAGAATACAAGAATGGAATTTGACGCCCTCCATTGCTGAAGAGAAGAACAAGAAAGATTTGGAGGATATTAGACGCAAGCAAATATTTTGCAAAACTGCCATTGATGAACTGGAAAATAAACGCATAGTATGCCGTGTTTAAATTTACCCAATAGTAGAAACTTCTATCTGAAATCGGATGAAATATTGAAGGTATTAATGGCTCCTCCATTGTATATATAGGCTCTGGATGCTCACATTGAAAAAATACAGCAAGTCGACATTAACCCTGATGCAAACGATGACGATGTTGAAGAGGAAGAAGGGTCCATCTATTGTGTTACTTGTGGCCATGAAGTTTCAGTTAAAACTTGCATTAAGCACATGGAAAAATGTTACAACAAGGTTTTGATTCACTTTGAAAAGACAAGAATCCTAATTTTATTTGGTTTTTGTTTATCCTCAAACTCTTAATACTAAATTTTCTATCATTTTAACAGTACGAAAGCCAAACATCGTTTGGGTCTGCAGTTAAAACAGGAATAGAAGGAACCCCGATCTTCTGCGATTTTTATCACGCTGTTCATAGAACATATTGTAAACGATTGAAGGTATTATGTCCGGAGCACTCCAAAGACCCGAAAATTCGAGAAGCCGCCGTAAGTAACACTTGAAGTTTCTTTAGAACTCGTCACAAGTCGTAGCCCTGTGCTATTTTATTTTACAAAAATTTGTGTATTTATCGGCGTTATACAATTTAACGATAGATTTGCGGTTATCCCCTCATTCAAAATGTTACTGGTCCCATGAGTCAGATATGCAAAGTCGCGAAAAAGAAATGCAATCGCCACTACTGCTGGGAAAAGCTACGAAGGGCCGAAATAGACCTGGAGAAAGTCAGATACGTAAGTCATAAAGAAGAAAGAGACAACCCAGTGTGGATGATGCTTTTATATTACAGTTCGCTGGGGCGATGTGATACATTAATAATAATATTAATAAATAACAATTTTGGGTCGACAGTGGCTTAAGCTAGATGCACTACTTGATCAGGAGCGTCAGTGTAAACAAGCTCTTACTAACAGGGCTGGAGTGCTCGGGCTTCTTTTGCACTCTACTTTTGATCATGAACTTCGTGAAAAAATTCAAAAACAAATGGCAGAAGCCGAGTTGAAGCAGAAACTTGCAGAAGAAGAGGAAGAAGACAAAAAACAACAGGAGGACGATGAACAGAAAAATCCAGGTATTTCATATAATTTAGCTTTCTCTAGTTAACGTCAAATTAAAGTTTTTTTTTGTTTTTTTTTCAAATATTCTTCAAATACTTTTATTAGTTATCTCTTAAAACAGAGGTCAATGACAGCTTGGAAGTGGAAACGGAACAACCGGCAAAAAATCGTGAAAAGCGGAAAAATAAAAGGAGTAAAAAAGCACCAGGCGAAGCACCAGCGTCAAAGTTGCTTAAAAAAAAGTCGAAGTAAATGTTATCATGAAATAATTTTTATTCAAGTTTAATCCATATACTCAACTGCAAATCAAATATAGCATTTCATTATGGATACTAGATTTTTTGCAATATCTGCAAATAAAAAGTTGTTATTTGCATTTTTTTAATTTGTACTCTAGAATGAAATTACAATATATCTACATATATATACATATAACACTTTGGCATTTTCAATTAATTTAAGTGTTTACATTTTACTGTGTCGAATTTATTAATTATGCTATTTACATGTGTAGAATATTGTTTAAAATGTTTTAATTTCTGCAAACAAATCCAAACAACTATGATTAAATTGAACTTAAAACTGATAGTAAAGCCGAATAGTATACTTATACTCCTAGTGGTACTTTATTTATCCTTTTAACCCAAATCAATGAAGTAAAATGTTGTTGATTTGGCAATCAACAAATAATTACTGCAACTTTAATGGCCATACTACAAATTTCGCATGTCTCATCTCTAGCAAAGATTCTTAAAATACTCACATTTGATCGATTGGAGGCTCTTTCTGCTCTAAACAAGAATAAAGACACAATGGTTAGCAGTTGCAACTGTAGTGTTTGAAATGACAAAATCAAGTACTTAACCCTAACCTGCATTAGACGCTGCATCCGAAGCAAACATTCAAACGGGGTCTGGCAGGCACCATCCATTTGGCCCTGAAGTATTCTTCTGTAATCAATGGGATCCTTGCCTTCACCCATGAGGTCCGCGGACCGCTTCCCCCATGTTGGAGAAAAGTTTACTTGTGCGTCAGCTTGGATTAGCGTGAATGTAAAACAGGTGTAGACAAGAGCCATGATGACCAGTATAGACCGCATCTAGAAAGAAAAAAAAGAATTAAACTTTTCGGGCATGGATTAGTCTTACTAACCTTCTGTGAAAAAATACAATGTCCATGCCTTGATTCTACCGTAGTTTTTCGACTCAAATTGTAAAGAAAAGGTGAAAAATATTGGTGAAAGTAGTTGAGAGTTGTAAGAGCTAAAGTCTCGGTGAAAGTTGTAACGTTTCAGAGGACAGAACAGACTGATAATAACTTGGTGCGGCATCGATGCTATATATACGAGTTTTTAAACCTCACAATATGGCTAGAAATCATAAATTGAAGACAATACCTCTACTGGAATTTTAAAAAATATCAAATAAATGTCATTGGTTTCAACCTACATTGAACATGAAGACGGTTTGATGATAAGATCAGGAAACATGAGTGTATAAACGATACAAATTACATAGTTCAAACTTTTCCGCGAACGATCATGCCAAGTGTGTAAGAAAGGAGTTGACAACGTATCATAACATAAAGTAGAGTACAGTAAAGGTTTATTTAATACAACTAGGTTCCGTTATAAATACACTGATAATTGTATATACAACGAAGAAATATACCCCTTTGAATGATGCAGACATGCAATATACAGACAACTTTCGTTACATTTCTTTGTGTAGTCTCCATTTATTATATTTTAAAGACAGTTTATCAGAAACGTTGAAAGTTTCAAAGTCCACTGAAATACCAAAACGTATCACTCATTACAGTGTAATGAAACTGTAATTCAGTGTAAAACGCCTACCTCATATGTACCTACAGCCTACGCAAGCATGTTGTTTTGGCATCATAATAGCACACTTTAAAGATTTTTCTAATGCGAGTATTTTGTAAAGTTTCCGAAACATAACCCACCTCAAGCGGAGGTCCCGTAATAAACAACACAATAGGTTTAAAATAATTTGCATATCTACTTTAGTTGGGAAATCGAAGTAGTTTCCGATACGCGGGAATCGATACTTCATTTTTCTGTCTAGATCTGTGATTCCAAATAAAAGTCACAATCATAATTATTTAAAAAAGTTCGTTGGAACTTGTATGAAATGAATTTGATGGCCATTCGGAATTACATCCAAATCATTTTGAGCGAAGACCAACTAACCATTTTTCCATTTCCTTTTGCTTTGTTTGCTACAATAGCAACATCATATATATGATATACAATGTAAAGAGCATTAAACGGAAAAAGTTTTACAGTGCGAGCGGACAACATACACTACCAATAGTCATCCATCTTTCGCTACTATTCTAAATTCCGTTTCTTTCAGTATTATATGTATATATTATGTCAGTATTATAGCGTCGAGATGATATAAGTAAAGATATGATCAACGTAGGTAAACCACTTCAAGATTGGTTAGTTGTTTGTACAGCACTTGTCAGAGCGTGTCTAAGACGAGTGAGAGACAAGATTGATTGGTTTTTGTAGGCGTAACAGTTCTTTGTTATAGAAACCCGTAGATGATCTCCAAGAAATTTCTCACAATTCACAATTCATACCAGCGGAGACTCTTCCTTAAAATGATTGGGGCGAATTAATGAATTTCCTGTTATACAGCATGGTAGGAGAGTAGCGTAGAAACTGTCATATCCACCTGAACTTGTTTACCAAGAAATTACCTAAAGTATGCCTCGTTCTAAAATCAAACAATGTATTTCGCGAAAAAGACAATCTCTTACTATGCTATTGAACTACTGCTGGAACTGCTGGAAGCGATATAAACAGTATGAAGAAAACCATACAATGTACCATTTAATGCTTTCTGCCACTTTGCAACTTTTCATTAATTATGGACTGTCATGATTCACAAAACCAGATATGGATTACAAGTATTTGGGAGCATTTTTGTCATGTCCATTTGTATTTTTTATAAACCTTTTATTTTTGACTACAGAAACTTATTTCCATTACAGAATAACTTGAAAATTCCTTACTCTACAACCTAGCTATCACATTCTCGGTTGAATAAGAATATTGCTACTAAACTAATAAGCATGTTCAAGGCAGTTGCTTGAAATAAAAACATCACCTGTGCGATTGCCATTTGGACGAACTAAATTTAAGTACTTAGGAACAGCTTCGACATCAACACTGTATGGCGATTTTAAATAAAATATACATAAACTACGATATATTACTACAACAAAACAAAACGTGCGAATTAATAATACATTTCCGACCAAAGAACATATGATTAGCCTATTACACCTATATCTATACGACATTCCATTATTCGTGACAATAACAATTGACAATTACCAATGTGTATAAAACACGTATTCCTTTTATTGATTTGCTTTATTTGCAAATAAATAGGATTTATCTTAACCGTGACCTACTTTAACATTGAATATATCAGAAAGAATAAGTTACGAGTGAAACCATTATAGTATCGTGAAACTATAGCATACAGACGGACGAAGTAATACAATAATACATTACATAGAATGATTTAACTGAGCAAATACGACACACAGTATACTTCTAAACTGACTTTGTCAAAACAACAGCAAACTACAGGCTACAAAATTTGAATTAAATGCACATTGAACTGTCTGTCTTATTTCAAATTTTATTACCGCAACTACAATAACTTTCAAGACTTCAGCTGACTACAACTTGTACAATATGTTGATTTCTCGACCTTTAATACAGGTTCACTCACTAATACCTCTTTCGGAATCTTTCTCTCCTCCGAAATGATGTTAGTAAGGATAGTGTTCCATATGGTTTGAATTACGAAAGTGCAGCGAAATCAAAGTCTGGAGTTTCCAGTGGAGCCAACTCCGGGAGATCGCGAGGTTTATAATTTCCTAAAGACGACATGAAGGTGGCTTTTTCCTGTAGTTCAGATTGCACAGAAGAACTAGATGAAGTGTTTTCATACGTTTCCAAGCGCTTCTTTAGTAGTTTATTTTCTTCTCGAACTTCGTGCAATTCGCTTAAAAGCTGTTTGGCAGAAACAAAGGTTTATGTTTACAGTAAATACTACAAGTATCAGCCAAAATGACAAATGACATGTAATGTCAATAAAACTAAAATATACCTGATCCACCAAGTTCCGAAGATTTGAATTTACAATTTGTAGTTCTTCAATAACATCTGCATCACTTTTAGGTCTGATGGTAAAAACAGGCTTCTGAAACGATGTTACCTCAGGAATCTGAGCTTTATTTTCTTTGGTTGCAGGATTATACTTTCTTTCAGATAAAATTTGTAAGAGTGAATCTGCTTCATCAAACGTTTTAAGAATTTCGTGATGGGCAAGTTGAGGGAGATGAGGTTGCTGTATTTTTACTGTCTTCTTAATTACCCCAGAAACATCGGGGTTTGCTGATTTGATAGCTTCCATACTTTTCACTTTACTTGTAAGTTTCTTGAAGGCTTCTCTGATAAAAGAATAAGAATAAAGAAGGGGTTACTACAGGAATACATGCAATTTTAAACTCGAATACTTTAAGAGGTCGGTAGCATTTTACACTTCCTTACCGGCGAATATGAGCCAATTCTGCCTGTCTTTTATGATACTTAGCCTGCTCATCCAAGGAACGTAGGACTGTTGAGTCATCCGATAACCTCTGTTGTAGCTCATGCAATAATCTAGCTGCCTCTAGGTGACATTCAGCAGCTTCTTCAAACAGGCCTTTCCGAATCAATTTCGCAGCTCTGCGACCCGCCTCATGAGCCTGAATATAAGTGTAAATATAAGGCACACGATTAATTTTTGTTTACATCAAAAGTACATATAATTAACTTCCTTTTTATTTTCACCTTGTTCAGTTCTGTCTTTTCCATTAGGCATGCAAACTCTGAAGTGCCTGATACTTCCCAAAGCTGGAAAGTAGTTGAAGTGGCAATTCAGCTACAGCACATCACACTGTGTAGCACAAAGTCAAGCAATCAACTACAGTAAATCCACGTCAAATGTTCTTTGCATTTCACTTATAATTATCAGGTGTTACATGACCGCGTGTATCAATTACAAAGAAAACCAAACGAATATATTAGTAACGCCGTTCTTCTTACACTCAGCCTCCTTTTATATTAGCCATTACGTTCTTGTCTTCTTGTTGACTAAAATATTAACCACCGTCAGTTTTTTAAGCATTGACAACACATGCATCCTCACTTATACCCCAGCACATTATTACCAATAACAGTAGCGTTTTCTAATAAACAACGACAAAATGACAATTGTTTGGTACAAGCAAAATACTAACTAATGAGTTATCTTTAATATAACGTTTACGAGGATCACCTGATCTAATCTACTTTGAGTATTCCGCAAACAGAACACCCTACCAACCAACCACAACCACCACAAACAAGCAGCTGCACCAGGAGCTATAATAACCTGCCCAGCAGATGACAAGCAGGAGCGTCACCGTCGTCATGCACAGTCATCGTCTTCATCTAGATTTGTGCGTCCTTTTACCTACCTTTCAGTTTCTACATAGTAACATAGTTGGTATTAGGCAAAAGCACTAGGTTTACTTTTGTTAGGTTGCATTTGTGTGCATATTGTACAGTGGGAAATAATCAGGCATTTTTTCGGTTGCAATTGTTTACTTTCTAATTATAGGACTAGGGAAAATGTGACATCCAAATGGTCAAAATATGTATAACAATATAATATGAAACTAAAAATATAAAACAAGATAAATTTACACGGATTTTTATGATTTAGTCGTTATAAGACACCGAAATGCTTTCGTATTCAGTCGAAAGCAATTCACTTATAATCCATTTTTAACTTTCATTAAAGTTCAATAAATTTTGAAATATGAGGTATACTACATATAAGTGGAGCGACAATTTGTAAACGTTTTTATTGTGGTGGGATAACTTTAGCTGGTAAAAATGACATCCAATAGGGACAACCTACAAAATGAGGCATAAAATTTATTTTCCCGGAAAGCATATTGTTGTCCTTTCTTTTACATGAACGGCGGATCCCACTTTATGTCTGTTTTTTTCGTTTTTTCCTTCATTTTCTTCTCTGTGTTATAATGTACAGTAGTGTGTCGCTTTAAAATATAATGATGGGTTAGCTTGACTATTTAATATTTATCTTTTTTTATTTTTTTAAATTATCTTTTATTTTAATGCTAATTTGTATTCAGTTGACTGATACAACCATTAATTTGGATGCAAAATGCATTGGTTATCGTATTATTGCATCAAAACATACAATTAGCAAGTGCATTCACGTAATCAATGGTTCAATTGTGTCATATTAGACTCTCATCTCAGTTGGCCCCTACGTTTCTAACTGTTATCATTTCACTTATTCACCTCACGAACTTACAAGGGAACTTACCCGAGTTATGCACCTCATAGACTTCGGAATATATCATGATATGTACTAATTATTGTATTGTAAATGAAGTATGTAAAATTCAATACTTAAAATAAGCTTCAGTCTCAAATGGTTGGGTCTGGGTTGGAACTAACCTCCGATTTTATAGCATCAAATGTATCATGTAACTGTAGCATTTGCAATGTCTCCCACAATTATCACGACATACGAGTGTCTCGTATCGTTTCATGAAACAGTTTATGTCATGTTAATTAATAAAAACAAATTAAAAACTTTATTTGATGGATGAATGTTGATGATTCATAACTTTTTGGTGTTTACCCTTGTTAGATACCTTGTATACAACTTGTAATCATTCTGGGTTAAACTCGGTCTTATTATTGAATTCTACTTTTGAATTGTTAGCTTAGTACTATAGTTAGTATATTACGGCATATTTGGAAGTGGATGTAGATCAGTGAGACATTTACCTCGTTAGGCAACTAGTACACAATAAATAAACACGCAATAAAAAAATGCCCAGAAATAAGTGTTTGCAAAGCGCGTTTATTCAAACTAACATATTATTTTTAAGGTGTCAAAATTCAAAACACTGTCCAAAATTCCTGTAGACTACAATTATTAAAAATACGCTACATTATGTTCAGGAAGTTTGGTACCATAAATACAAACAATTTTCCCATCAGTAACAATTCAATCGTTCTAAAATAATGCCTAAAAATGTTATTAAAAATAAGGCCTCCTCCGTCATAGTTTTGCTCTGTTGAAGGACAGCGAAAATACTGTGAAAGTGTAAACATACTTCATAGAAAATCAATGCAGTGATGTAGACGTCGTGATATGCACCAAGTAGATGGCCTCCACATACAAGAAAGAATAAAAGCGGTAACTTCTAGAAAGGACTTGTGTTTTTAGTAAAGGTATAACTGTAACACATATCTACCATACCACTTCCCAAAGAACAACTACAAAATTCCTATTCCTTCTTGATTTTTTCTCACTTTTCCCTAGTTTTCCCCACATTTACCCATCCCCCCGGGGGACGACATACAGAATCTATTTTTATTGCTATTAGATATATATGTATAGAATGAAAATTCCTATTCCTCCTTGGCTTTTCTCACTTTTCCCCAAATTTCCCCCTGGGGGATGACCTACATAGTTACTCTACGAACACCGCCGTGATATAAACCCAAGTTGTCTACCTGCAAAAAATGATAAGGAAAGCACGGTAAGTCAGCACAACAATATATTTCATCTAACAACTTCTAAAAACGCTTATTATGGAATATTGATTTTAATTCAAACTACGCATACCACATCGAACGTGCCAGACTTAGGTAAAAATTTACATGCTACAAATGATACCGACGGTAAACGTATACACAAGCAAGGGGCAATCAAACCTAACATTTCAAAGAAAAATCGTCATAGGTTTAATTGGAGAAAACAATGAACGTTTTCCCAAGAGACACTTTACGTTAAAAAGGAGATATATCCAGAGGTTTTGCATTCAACACAATAATAGAGAGCCATACAGAAATATTACGGAGATTTATTATCAATTTTAAAATATTGTCTTTTAAGACAACAAAGGAATAAATATTAATTTAATTAATAGTCCGTTAGTTTTGCACATAACAGTATCGACACTTTCTAACATGTACACATTCATTCAAATATCGAGATTTTACTTGGAAACTACTAAAATAGCGTACAAAATGAAACCTTGAACGAAACACTGCCATAAAAAAATTGTCATAAACATACAGCTCATCATCGTAAAAGGCTTGATCTGAATGTACTTTTCTTTTTTGCTGCCAAGCTAAACATGTCATGAATAATTCAGATGTCAAAGCTAGTTAATTATTTTTGAACAATGATTCTGCTGAAGCTGAAAGGGTACATAGGACAAAATGTTACATTTACAAAAATGATGTAGGTAAGCAGCAGATGCACTTGAATTTTCTTCTTCAAAAAGCATAAAAACATTTTAAATGTCTGGTCTGGTACGGATCAAGAAGACTGAACCTGAACATAAAGATTCATACCGAAGTCTCCAGATACCTGAGGGACGTTTTTTTCCTAGGCTCATACTGGGATATATTTAATTCGATTGTTTTACTGCCTTTGCATTTTCAGAGAACTGCTTGTTTTCCATACTGCCGCACAGAACGAATACGTTCTATACTATCTGAAAGTAAAAGTAATCAATCATCGACTACAAGACATTAATTGGTAATTAATAGGTAGCAATTGCAATTAATCAATTCCTCCTTAGCTCAACGAAGTTTAGGAAGAACAGTATCAAAAATTCATCCTCTGAGAAATATATTGAATGAAATAACGCCTCTGCATAATGATGAACTCTTAAAAGTTTGAAACGAGAGGTTAATCGATATTAATAGAGAAAACTCGATTCATACTTGTCGTGTTTACATTCCTGCTCACGCTAAACTATATCCATCACATATTTTTTAACGAGGCAGGAATATTTTCTTTTCGAAGAAAGTGAAAAGTTTAATTTCTACAGTAACAGTATACAATTCTCAAGCTGATTAAGTCGACAGTTAGTGTAGGGGGGCTGTTCATCTTGTACGCTGTTAAAGGAAAAACCAACTTCCAGACTACCAACATACAATAAAAATATTTTTATTGTTGTTATTACACATGGTTGCACCACAAAACAGCAGCTGTGACCACTGTACAACCCCACAGCAAAATCAACGGAATAATACAGAATGCCCAACCTTGCTACCAATAGTACCAATAGATAAATAGCACTCATGTGAGTTTGGTGTTTTGTCCCCACTGATTCTGAAAACAGATTTTCGCACTAACAAGTTTAGGCTAAAGAATGATATGAATGACATTCACAGGCCAAATATAATAAATTGTGACATTCAAGTTTCATCTCATTCATCTTACTTTTTTGCATTTGTAAATATACAAAATTACGTGGTTATGAACTGGAGAAGAAAAATATCTCATCATGAATGGATATTCCTAGACCTAATCATCAGTAATTCATTTCCTAATTACAGTTCTTTTGTTACGGACACAGCACCCTTGTTCCTGTCGCACGTTTTCATGTAACATAAAAGATAAACTGAATGATTAAATAAATTGCCATGTACCAATTGCATTTGCTATTCAGCGAGTATTGATGCTTTAACAATTTCCGAAATCATCCCAAAATTATTATGTTTAAACGACACAAAAAGAGTAATGCAAAAACGCTGCACGCATTTGAATTTTTGTGCTGTTTTCCACTTTTCTCTTTTGCATTATCTGCTTTCGCCAAAAACTTCAATTGACGCATTCATCCTATCTTTCCATACATATTACTTCAATGGTTTAACTAACAACCTTTTACTAAAACACATTCGCACATAAATCGACACAAATTGTGTACCTACACAGTATGAGAGAGAACATGGTGAATGGATTTTTCGTATTAGCGATATTGTAAACTGTATATAACAATTTCTGGGGCAATGCAGTACTCAATAGGCTTTTCTTATAGCCGATTTCATCACCAGCTAAGCATGTGATCTTGTAAAGCTAACGATAGCACTTTGGACAAACTCCATCTTTTAAGAGGTACAGCTAGACAGGTTGTTGAGACAATTTATACATTGCATGTCACCAGAAATGTTTTGACAATTATATTCTTCTGCCAGATATTTATTGTCAATTTACATCCACTGAAAATACTGATGCAAAAGAATTTCTGTAAAAAGTTCCTACGTCATTAGTCCATTGTGTTCAGAAGAAGTGTAAAGTTTTTTACATCTGGATTGATATGAAAATGTAACTCTTAAAGAAACCCCTCTCCGAACGATAACTTTAACTCCGCATTTTTCCCAACGTTTTGGTGACGTTAATGTTGAATTGTCATTGTCAATCAAGAATTATCCTTTGTTGGGTGAAATTGTCATTGTCACTTATTTATACATTTCACTTTACGTATTTGTATTTTACACATATGGTTTCATTTCTATCTTCCCCTATTTCAGGTGAAAGCAGTAATGCTGATTGCATAGTTCCCTTTCCCTGCCTACGTACTATTTGACCAAGTAGAATAGTAAAAAAAGTGTTAAGAGGAAGCGAGATCATTCCGTTTGCGTCTTTCCATCATCACCGTCATCATTATGAGCTTGAATGGCTTCAAGACAAACCTTTTATGTAAAAAGACGCCATCAACTCTAGATTCACACATACCAACCTGTTACGTCAAATTCATGTTTGTTCCAGGTTATTGTTAATACACTCTATTGTCCACAAGTTAAATAGGAAGCCAGAAAAGTGATCTACAAAAGAAATTGTCTACGTATTCATATTTCTCCGTATTCTGTCCCGTTTCTAACTACCGCCTTCCAAATAAATATGCAGTGAATAAATACCCGTGCTTTTCTGAACTTTTTGGAAGCGTACTTTAACGAGAAATAAGTTCAGCTAGGGTGTATTTAAGCGATTCTAAGGCATAATAGGAAATAAAAAAAAGTCTCCTACTATACAAAAGTTTAAAAATTGGCAATTCAAAGTTTTCAGTTGTATAACGATGTTTTTTATGTTTACCACTTTTGCATGATTTAAAAAGTCTGTAGTTAACCTTGCGTTAACCTTGGAGTAAGGAAGTTTGCCAATTGTCATTCTCTGAACGACCATGATTTGAAGTTAGATAGCATCGTTAAAATATATTGTTTGGTGGTGAGTTGAGGAGCACAGAATCATACAAATAATACGTTAGCGTCCTCATTGATTTTTCCTTTATTAACGTCATTAATCGAAATGTTTCTACCTACGTGTAATTGATTTGTACATTGCATTGGTCCCCAGGATTTTATTACCAGGCAGCTCTACTCAAAAATATTTACTAAAAAATCTACATCATCTTGTATGATACTTCCCAGGTAGACATAACAGTCGGATTTTAACCGAGTGGGAAGGGTGGGAAATACCTGGGAAGGGAACAACGTGACATATTTCAAACATTTTATGTGCTGTGGATTATATATTTCCCAGTATTCCCAGTGTTGGGCATTCCCACATAAATCCCTACGGGCATACGCACTTCTTGTAAATGGGAAATACACTTTAAAATTTCCCGAGCAAAAAACGTATTAAATTGGGCAGATAGATCATGTTACATATTACAAAGGGACCAACCCTAACAAAATTTGCGCATTTTATATTGTCATAGGTGACCCAACCACCAAAAGGTATAATCGCAGGTAATCATCGGGAAAACCCGAACGTATTCAGTACCTGTGTTTCACTTGAAATAATAGCAAAACATTTAAAGAACATAAAAACCACGAAATTTTGCTGGGATAACGACAGTTTTCCCAAATGAGAAATAAACTTTTACACGCATAGATCATTGGGGAAAAACAAGAGCATAAGCACATGGCGCGAAACTGTCCGTACGAAAACATAATGCAATTATTTCGTACGGTTCACCTTTGTGAAGTGCTTGTTGTTCCCAGTGTAAACAGACATTGTATCTTAAAACTTATTTTTTACCAAAGGTAGTTGACAATTTGAAAAGATGGCTGTTGCTAAAAAATTAAAATTCAGTAAAAACAACTATTCGATAGTAGCATTTACGGAAGAAGATGGCTATATATCCTTAGTTCCTTCAAGCTGGCTGTGTGACTCTAAAACAAATTGCCGATGGCCACCAAAAGTGGCTGGACCCTCTATTCAGCATCTTAAGCAGCCAAAAGATAATTGGGCTACCGTGCCGGTTTGCATCATTGAAGAAGGAATAGGTCAGTTGCACTCAAGCATTTTGGACACAATTTTTCAGGAGAGTGGAATTTCATCATTAAATTAATTTTATTTCAGAAACATATGCCCAAGGGAAGCGCCATGAAAAACGAGCTGAAGACAACAAACATTTAACTACAACAGATGCCGAAACCCCCACTACAATATCTCGAAGTCGTACTCAAAGTCTTAGAAAGAGCAAGGAAAAAGAAGAAACTGCCAACATTGACATCAGTGATCTCATACGAAGGTGACGCCAGTTCTAGCAATACATCTAGTATTCTAGACAACTATCAGCCATTGGAATCAGATGATGAAGAGTTGTTTCAACGCTTAGATGGTATTTATATTATATTTGAAAAATTAATTTGTTCATGTCAAAATAATATGACACATATACACAACTATTTAAATTTCTTGAAGAACTGAAAAATTCAACGGTAGTTCTGGAACCACCCCCCGTTATCGTAGAAGATGACGCGGGCGTTCAAGCACCCCAAATTATAACTGAAGGTTTTATAATTTCCCAAACTGAACTCCAAAGTATCTGTGTACGACTAGACAACTTGAAAAGGCGCCAGGAAGGTTATTTCTTTTTTTATTATATGCCGAATTATTTTAAAATATAGACTAACTTGATCGGATTTAGTAGGTTTTGAAAACGTCATTGCAACTGCCACTGCCGAAATCAAATCGGACCTAAGGGAGTTAGTAGCTCTGATGAAACTAAACAACACAGGAAAACAAGTAGACGCTTTGGCTAAAATTCCTTTTCAGTTTCCAATATCAACTGCAGAAGGATTGACAGAGTTGGAATCTTGGACTTGAGAAAGAAGGAAACGTGACTATCTTGGTACTGACATAGAAACAACGTACATATTTGATGATTACATTACAGACATACATTTTAATAACATTTAGGCACAGTAGTGCAGCACATTTGGTGGTAATGCCGTTGGTAAAATCGTGAGAGAGATTTTGCGTCGTATTCTTTCGGCTAATCTCACAAAAAAAACTAACTACGTCGGTGCTAACGGGAAATTAGAATTTCGAAAGCTTCACCAACGAAAAGTAGTAATTGGTAAGTGTTTAAAATAAAATATAAACAAAACAAATACTGAAACGCAAATATTGAACAAAAAATATTTATATATTAAGATGCAACCAGACGAAATGACGGGAAGGAGCATACAACGGACGAGAAGATTGTGACTGTCATCAAAAGTTGGTTTCAAAATTCTAGAGATTTGGAAGGTGGAAGAGGAGAGCGGAAAACAAAAAAGGATGTCGTCATATCGGACCAAAAGGCGAAAGATTCGACTTGAAGCTGGCCATATGTTAAATTTAATTAAAAGTCGTAGTTTATCTTTAGAGTCGAATCAAATCATATCTTCGTCAAGTACGTCGCCTCCATTAATACTTTGCAGAACTAGTACAGCGGTAAATCATAATGAACCACAATTAGTTAGTAACGAAGACAATGCAGACAATGAATTTGATTTTCGTTTATTGTTGAATGATACCAATAATAAGAAAAATAATTTTCAATCAAAGCTGAATGGGCAGTCAAATATAATATTAGCCACGTAGCACTCACAAACCTATTACAATTGTTACGTTGCAACAATTTTACAGCTTTACCAATTTGCGCAAAAACACTATTACAAACACCAAGGATAGAGTCGAATCAAATCATATCTTCGTCAAGTACGTCGCCTCCATTAATACTTTGCAGAACTAGTACAGCGGTAAATCATAATGAACCACAATTAGTTAGCAACGAAGACAATACAGACAATGAATTTGATTTTCGTTTATTGTTGAATGATACCAATAATAAGAAAAATAATTTTCAATCAAAGTTAGCTGAATGGGCAGTCAAGTATAATATTAGCCACGTAGCACTCACAAACCTATTACAATTGTTACGTTGCAACAATTTTACAGCTTTACCAATTTGCGCAAAAACACTATTACAAACACCAAGGAATTTAAATATGATTAAAGTTTGTGGAGGAAAATACTTTTACTTTGGCGTCAGGCAAGCACTAGTTAGTGTTCTTGAGTCAAATGTTGTGACTGGTGCAATATTTCCAAAATTCAAATATATTACTGTTGAGAATCTATTAACACTTTCGATTAGTACGGATGGAATTCCCATTTGCAAAAGCACTAATATATCTATGTGGCCAATTTTATTTAGAGTTGATCAAATAAAGGATTGTCCTCCTCTAATATGTGCATTATATTCTGGGGAAACAAAACCAACCTCGGTGAAAGATTTCTTGCAACCTTTAATTGACGAATTAAGTGAACTTGCACATAATGGTATTGAACTTATGGGAACACAGTTTTCTATCAGAATTAGTTGCATAATTGCCGATGCACCGGCGAGAAGTTTTATAAAGTGTATAAAAGGTCATACTGCCTATCACGGTTGTGAACGTTGCGAAGACGAAGGGGATTATTATTTAAATCGAGTTACTTTTTCAAGCATGCCAAAGAAAGAACGTACTGATGATTCTTTTCGAGCCAAAAGTGACAGTGATCACCATCAAATAAATTTGCAATCACCTTTTCTCAGTTTTGACATAGATATGGTAAAATCATTTGTGCTAGACTACATGCATCTAGTTTGCTTAGGGGTGACTAGAAAGCTAATACTGTTATGGCTCTCAGGGCCGTTACGTGTTAGGCTGCCAACTTCATCTATTAGAAAAATTAATGCTTTTATACTTGAAATGCGCACAATTATGCCAATTGAATTCGCACGAAAACCTCGAACTTTTCGTGACGTGAATCGGTTTAAGGCTACAGAATTTAGGCAGATACTTTTGTACACAGGTCACTTCAATTTTATACAGAGTTGTTACCAATAATATTTATAAAAATTTTATGTATCTTCATTGCGCTATGAAAATTTTATTGTCATGGAAAAGTAGCTTTGTAGAGTTTAATAATGTGGCTAAACATCTCCTCCACAAATTTGTTAGTACTGGTAAAACTTTATATGGAAATGAGTTTGTCATTTATAATGTTCACAGTTTATTGCATTTGGCTGACGATGGTATGGGGTATGGAAATTTAGACTGTGTAAGCGCGTTTCCATTTGAAAATTATATGCAGAAGTTAAAACGATATATTAGAGGTCAAAACCTACAGTTAGAACAGGTTGTTCGTAGGATCTTTGAGGAGCGATTAATTCCATCAATAAGAAATGAACATAATGAAGATGTAAAAGTAAGTAAAAAGAAAGTTGTTTTTCCTAATTTTGTTCTAACTAAAAAGAAAGGGAATAACTGTTTTAAAGATAGATTGGGGCGTTTTTTATGTGTTCGTAAAATCAATTCAACAGATAACGTCCTGTCATGTACGAAACTGCTGCACTGTGAGGTCAGTTTTTATTCTATTCCTAGTAGTTATGTGTCTGTCCATGAAGTTAAATTTAGTAAAGCTAAAGTTAAAGTTAAACTTTGTGATGTAATTGATAAGTGCGTATTGATTCCTTTAATTGATTGTAAGGATGTATACCTTTGTCATGAGCTTAATTTATTAAACTGAATAAATTTTAATATAATTTAATCTGTTACTTGTATTTAATTAATTACCTCTAATTACTGTCGGGTTCCTTGCATGAATTTATATATAATTATTGACTGGAATCGTGTAGTAAAATAGAAGGGATCGTGCACATTTTATGCAGGGCAATGGGATGGATTGAGTATGGGTTTCCCTTCCAAATTACTTGCAAATTGTGGACGTTTCCCTCGATAGGGATAAGTACCGCGCACTCTGCCATTTCCCAAGGAATGCCCATGAATTACTCCCGACCATAAAACGTGAGAATACCGGTGTGCTTGTCTACTTGGGTTGTTGCTCTTGTATGTCATGAAATTACCATTAATTAATTTATGTTTATTTCCTCCGTATCCGATTAGGTATATTTACTAATTAGGAAACACGTCAACGCTCCAGACTCCCGAGCTAATTGACGTAGACAAATAAAAAAAAACATTGTAAATAGATTGCTGGCTTGTAAAACACCTGAAGGGAATCTGATCAACGTAATTTGTAGGAAAGCTTTTGTGAAACTTTTATTCAAACAAATGTGTCAAAAATAGATGCAAGTTTGCACAAGCAAACAGCAGGTATGACGTGAATACAAATGAGTGCTTGTAATGTAAAACTCAAAGTACTAACCAGCAAATGTGGAACCGTAGAAGTGAATGAAAAGTCATTGGGTTCTATGGCTAAATTAGATAAGAAATTTCTACGAATTACTATAGAGATAAAGATGTATTAAAGAAGCGTGGCAATGACGACAACTTTCTCCACAACATCCCTTTTTCGACTTTCCAATACATGCACGACTCACCTAACAAATGTGGGACAGGAAACTTCCTCCCACTTACTGGAAGAATGATACCAAAACCATATATTTGAACGGTACGTCGCTCTGCTCATTCAGCTAATTTACTTGTCTGTATGCAGCTTTGCTCATTAAGAGTTGTAATTAAATAAGTGGAACGGTTTCAAAGAACAAACAATCGGTGCTTCATTGAATGATGATGACGACGACTGCTGGCGTCAAACAAAGTTGACCAAAGATGTTTTTATAATTAAACTTGGTGTAGTAGTTGCTTGGCTTTGGTTTCAACTAGCCGAGAAGTTGTTTTGAGGAGGAAGTTTTCATTCATTGTATTTTACTTTCCCTATCGAACATTGCTTATAGACATATGATGATAAGGAAAATCTACACGTTGGCTGCATAAAGAAAGATATATGCCGGAATGAATTACTTACCACTTGATCCAATATCCAACTTTGTAGTGGAACTATATGTATAAAGCTTTCAAATCCCCAAAATGAAATAAAACATGCAAAATAAATAAATATGTTACTTATACATATTTTCGTACTCATTTAAGAAATGTACATATTAATCCGGATTTATCATATATTTTACCCCGGCATATTGTTTTAAGATGGAGTATATAAAATATTTATTTATTTACTTATTCGTACAAGGGAACCCTTACGTTAAGATAGATTATTCCCCAGGTCAATTTGTCATTTATAACAGTTGACAGTTTAAAAAACATTGCTAGAGTAATCGCTACAATATGTGTATAAGCTGTAATTAATATTATCCTTTTGGAGTTAGTGCCAGAGTCTCAAAATGAGAGGTTCACAACTACATGTGTACAATTTACAATATCCCGCAAACAATTTCAAAATTTGTTCCGTTTTTGTGATAGCAAATAAGCAGACAAACGTACAGATTTAACGAAGCAACGACAGTCTAAACTGTAAATGATATTTTAACCGAATCAATTAAAAGTGCTTTTCTATTTTTACATTACAAAAACATGACTGATTTTTCGTGTAACGTTTTGAAGTCAAAATACAAGGTTATACGACAGATCTCATGAAACCGGAAGTCGTGACTATTAGAATGATCTTGGTTGAAGCTGCTCAAATGTAAAAACGATCATAATATAACGCCAAATAATGATAAACATATCAGGTTCCTCCTTCTCATTTTTTGTTCATATTACTATTGATTGATTATAAGAAATTAATGATGCAATAAGTATGCGTATCGTAAAACTGTATACCAAAATTAGATACGATACCTAACTATTATAAACTAACTGTACATAATCAAAATGGAATCGTATCAATATACTGTAAGAAAATATACTACACTGTAAGAAATGATATCAAATAACTTAATTATTGAGACACAGTTATTCGAAGTGAAGGATTAGAAGACATCTGTACTCTTGTTTACGTATCTTATCGTTAGTGTTAGTAGTTGCTTAAAATACTTCAGTAGTATCCGTTAAGAAACTTAAATAAATACATATGAACATTTCAGTCAAACTTTAAAATAATTCTCAACTAAGAGATCCTAGATCACGTGAAGTTGAGGAGGGTTGTGGATAAGGTACATGAATGTTTTATACCAAACCAAACTGGGCTCATTTTAACTCTTATTATCATACACGCAAAAATCTCTGTCATTTACCTTTTGTCAGGACAAAATATTGAGAAATGTTTTGATATAATGATGCTCTGTATAGAAACTGCTAGTCTTCCATCATCTTTCTTTCAACTATGAATTTCCATTTTTGTTCCTACAATTATACGTCCATTGTTGTAAAACTTTATTTTTAATTAACACTACTCTTGTAACCTCACTGATACGTAATAACTTCCTTTTATCATATTATATTACATTAATATTGCAGAGCTGCATTCAGATTGGAGGACAATCAAACAAAGATCAGGTGTATAACGATCATCGTTTGTCGTGGTGGACATGCATCTAACGTCATCGACGAAATTAGCATCGTATATCGGTATTGTGCATCATATTTATATGAATCATAGTGCTATAGCACATTTCATGATGGTGAGACGTACACTGATGATGGCCAAAAATGCAGGAAAGAAAAAAGGCACTTTCTCTTCAAATTACTACACTGATGATGACGCTATGCCATACACCATACACCCCACTCATTCTATTGTTTTTCAAAGGCGGATTTTGGTTTGCTGTGATAGCCAGGAAGGATAAAGATGGTAAATCAACTTACTTAACATTACATATTCTAGAAGTGAATGCATTATTTCAATATGGCTGGGCAGGTATCACACCGATCATTATCTTTTGGATACTGATATAATACTGAACAAAGATAGGCATTGTATTATGTTGATTAGACGCAAACTTTGTCATAATAATATCACAGTCATTAAACATTTGGTAGCAGCAATTTTATCAAAAAATATTTCCTTTTGTGCACAACCGCATATCAGTGATATGATACATTAAACCCATACAAGTTATAAATGGGAATGGATCACAAACAAATTTTGCAAGCCAGAAAATATACATATGGCTGTAACAATAAAATGTCAAAAATGAAGATGTAGCAACAGCAGAAACAGGTAGTAACCTGAACCCGACAGAACTGATGATGAGTGTCGCTCTTCTTGCTTTTGTTGTGTCGGACAGAGACGTAACAAAATGCTCAATGTTCTTGGGTAGGCAGGTTAATGTTGGAATATACCACGCCACACCTTTAATGCGAGCACGAGAACCTTATAGTAGTTGCATGCAGAGGTAACACCAGTAGCTTAAGGCATATTATGCAAATCATACAATACAATCACAAAGGCCAGTCAAAATATATACAGGGAAGTTATATCTTGCTTTACAAGTTTGTCAAGTCACCATTCTTCGTGGTGAATACTGATCGTCAGCGTTGATAAAATACTACTTGTTGTCTTATCGATATGTTACATCGTGGAAGCGGTTTTTAAAGTTCAAAAGGAGTTATTATGACTACTTAAATATTAATTTCACAAGAATGATTTATAATAACTGTCACTTGTAAGAACAGGAAATTGAAAAGTCTTTAAACAAACAACGTATGCTAAATTGTACGGGAACCCTTAAAAGGAGTAAATGTGTTGGGTGTACGTGTGCAGTTAACACTTGCAATGCTAAATTGAAATACGCAATAGGAAATCTAGATACCTATCTACTTCTAATGAAGAACCGGCTGTTTGAATTCGAATAAGTTGATAGGACTGGAGTCCCGTATGGCACATACACATACAGTTTAAATCACACGCACAATAAACTAGATGTCCTATATGCAATATTTAATCTGACAAATTTTAGCCAATAGCAAGTAGATAATGCAATATTGAGTCATGTGCGGCAATTTTCTCTATTGTTTGTCTAACTGCAGAATCCAAAATTAGTGGTGTAATGGTACCCATTGTCAACGTTGTACACAATGACGGTGTGTGAGACGTAAATGCCTAATGTCAGCATGACTTTAAAGCAAAGTATATTCACGCTTTCCCTATAGTTAATATTCTAAATGTTCTGATTAATTGTTATTTGTAAAGTGCATTTTCGACGTTAACACGAACTTTTTATTAAACATTTATTTGTCAACCGTGCATTATCATTAACTGCTTACTCAGGTGCCTATATTGGAAGCACATCATAAATTAGATAAAAAAACAGATTTAAAAATAATTTAGAATGTTTTAGATTTATTTTCTACTGCGTGACGTATACGTTTGTGTCTTATGTCTGGACCCCCGGAGTCCCAAATCTAAGACATTGGAATCAGCAGTCATGTTCATCGAAACTTAAAAACTGATATCTGCAGAATCCATAATTACAAATGAAAAATTTGTAAATTCAATTTGTTGGTATAAATAAGGTATCTACACGGATATAATATCAACATCTGCAAACATTTATATCATTATCTAACACATAATTGTATGTACCGTGTCGTACATTTAACTTGCTACCTCACTTCTGCTTGTTGGAGAGGAACTTGTGAATGTGGTGAGGCTGCACATGGTTTTTTATTTTGGGGGTTTCTCTTTATTTGTAAAGTATAAATATACAGATAAAAATAAGTTCATACACGACAGATGACATACAATAACAGAAAAAGTAAGCAGAGTACATATTCAGTTACTCGACAGTTATAGTCTGTAAGATAGTCCCGATGACTGATGACAGGGGGTATTGTGATCATAAATGGAGTAAAACATGTAACGTGACGCATAGAATCTGCTCGCGTAATGGTAACAGACAGTGGTTGGTATTAAAGGAGATGGAGATACTCAGCTATTTATAGCATGTCAAGATAGCTAGATAGCTACGAACAAACCCGATACGGTAGAATTAAAGTCTAATTAATTAATCACTGAGGGCCACTAACTTCCCTTAACTGATTTGCCGTTATCAAAAAACCTCGAATCAAGAAATCAAATGTTTTCATGGATGGTCACTGGATGATTATAGTTCCTAATCAACCTTGTAAATTGCAAATGCCGTGTAATTTTGTTACGGATTTACCACACTAAGACGAAAAATTACACAATAATTGATGTTACATGAAGACCACCGTGAAGATAAATGTTTCACTGGACGTAAGTGCATGTACGACGTTTCTATTTGTTTGTTATAAACTTTGCAAACGATAATAATGCAGAAAACATGTCTTGAATGTATATATTATTTATACAACTATATTGAGGGTATTAGAGATAAATATGATAACATTTAGAAATAACCAACTCGAACAGTATTGATCATCCAGCATTTCGGATTTAAAGAAATACTCACTTTTACGATACAATTTTGCTTCGTATACCTTTTGGTATAACTGTTGGTTTGTGGATTTTATATGAATTACATAATATACGAAAAACGAAATATTTTGAGGTTTATGTGACAAAACGATATTCATCAAGTATGTTCAAGTATGTTGCTATAAAGGGTTTAAAAGGTTTAGTTATTTATTTCCTTCCTTCGAAATGAAACATAATTCAACGAATTTTTTCTGAAGTTTGGAATTGGAGGTAAATCATTTGAATGCTTTTCTCATATCCGTAAATACTTACTAGCGGTGATTCGTTTCGAAAGGTCGGTATCCTACTTACTACAAAAACAGACAAAGGTACTTCAAGTTGAAGGCAAACCGATTTCTACTATCCAAATTGTTAGTTTTTGCAGAATTGAGTTGAACAAACGGTGAAGACGTAAATACCTTGTGCGTCAGGATACCTACGTACGTCATGTAATTCTGGAGCACACATCATAATTCCAATTTTCAAAGGGTTTACAGTGAATTTTCCCATCAATGTACTTCTGCAAACTGTTGATTCTCCATTATAACACGTTATTTCGGTTAATTTGAGGTGGATGTACGAATTTATTTATAGCAACTCAATGAAAAATAATCTTCTTAGGGAGCTGAAAAGGATATGAAGTACCAGAAAATGAATTACGAATGTAAGTACGCATATGTGGAAAGTTTACTTCAAAAGCCTGGTAGTTGGTAATCTGCTGATACGAAATATTTTTTGGTGGTGGGCATCTACAAGTTTACCATAACGTCTCTCGAGTGGTTGTGTTAGAGTTTGCAGATTAGCCCATTACATGCATGCTTTAGCTGACGTGATCAAAACAAATATCAAAGCAGTACTTACTCACATTTTTCTTGATCTAGTTCAGAGCTTAAGTTTGTACTTGCTCTAGGACCTTTAGAGACCTGATTCATATATCCGTATTGATTGTGTCGCTGTTCGTGTTCACCATAATTACTTATATAACAAAATTTCTATTAAGACTTAGTTGGTATTAGAGTAGATGACATAAGACAGAGATACAAAAAAAAATGTTCGGAAGAGATATTCTGATAGTATGGCGTCATTGATACTATTATTAAGTGTATGGACACTGGTAGCAGCACTTAATATACCACACCGCCGCCTACCACAAAATAGGTAGGCGGAAGCAGTAGTAAGCCTTTAAGAACAATTAGCTTATGTGAAAAATAATCATGGATTATTTATAACGAACTAAAAGTATATTGCTTCCGTAAATTTCGCCTGGTGGATGACTTAGAAATACACAATCAATCCATTATCTCCTTTACAAAACCGATTTGAGAAAGAAATTTAAATAGTTAAAGCGATTAGGAAGGAAACGATTTAAAATGAACAAAAGAAAGTATATTACCTTTATTACGCAACGGTGTAATCAAATTTCTCCGTGTTTAGAAAAATGTTTCCCAACTCGTTAAATGAGAATATTTGAGCAAAAAAATATTTCTTACTTTACCCCTAGAGGAGATTGGTATTTTATCATATCATACATGTAAGTGAACTACGCTTTCGTTTATGAAAATTGATAAACAGGGCATGTGGAAAACGGAACAGAAAAGCGGCCGACACTGGCAAATAGGGTACGGCCATGCCTAATTATGAGGAGCTTACTGCTAGGTTATACTCGTTATACTCATACAAGTAAAATTAATTGGCATGTTCAAGCAGAATAGAATCTTTTAACTACTAGATAAAAAATATATGGATGTACTTCGTTTGAAGAGCAGAAAAATTGTTAAGAGTTGCTTTGTTAGAAATGGGTCCTCCATGTCAGAATTGATGTTACGTATACCAACGAGAACATCAATCATATATAAATCATATATAGCAAACTTTTGTCGTGTTAGTGTTCGATATAAAAATTACTTTTACTTTTAGGAATGACTTTAGCATCGTTTTCATTCTCGTTAGCTTATTTCACATTGGTTGTACATGTGCTGATTTTTCTTAGCGTGAATGTGTGTGAAACTTGAAATGACTAAATATACGGTATCAGTTTTCACATACCCATGCTATACTAAGAAACTAAATTAAATTTCTTACCGCTTACGATTAGCCACCAGTTGAATGGGAAAAGGTTCCTGTAATCCAATCGCTTTTTATTAATACTTTGTGCAAATACCTACCCATATAAAATGCTCATAGAAATTTAATATCATCTATCATCTCAACGATAGATTTGGGAGAGAAAGAGAATCTTTTCAAAATTGTGTGGGCGTTCATGCAGTCCTAATAGTCTTTTGACTTTCACAAACCACTACTTTAAATCTCTGTAAATGGTAAACTCAACAGGTAAGTGAGTATGCATCAGTTGGCTCTATCATCATCGTCTTACTGGCTACGTGAAAACGGTTCTCCTCCATTTCCCACGTAGCCAATGCCCACAATGTTTGTCGGACACAGTTTTCGTACAAAAGATATTACCGATTTAGTTTCTAATGGACATCCAATAACTTCGCTGCCAAATGCGGAGATCGAATAATGCTTAACTTTGTTTTGGAGTTATCGAAATACCCGGTATTCATGTTATAGTATTCACGAGTATTTTGTTAAATTTAGCTATTTAGTTACTTTCTCATATTGACTGTCTGCAAAGTCAGTTTTACAGATGGAATGCTACAAAATTCGTCTTTGGTCCAGTGTACACACATTTTAAGAGGATGAATTTCAGGTACAAAATTGTGGAAATCAGCCGAACCCGTTGTAATGTCGCGAGACGCAGTATATCCACAAACGTTTTATAACTGCCTATGTAGAACAACTCTGTGTGTTTGATGCACAGAAAACGACCTATAGCAGGCCGCGGCAGCTCAGCGCCGAGGTTGGAGAAGGAAACTGCCTGGTTTTTAAAGCTTAATACTTTACGTACAAGTTGAAAAAAGTGTGGCCCCGCATCTCGCACCACATCATTATGGCACATCATGGAGCTGCAAATAAGATCGGGGAAAAAATAAAATTGCATTTCAACTTCCATGTATTTAAAACCTGCTGAGGAAACAACTCAACAAGCTGTTTTGAGAGCATAGCAATTTGATTGTAACTCCGGGATGAACGAGAAGTAGTTAAGAAGAGTCAACAAAATGTTACAACATTTCCATTCGTATGACTCTTGTTGGGATGGCTTCTTCTGGATCTGCACAACCGGAATCACAGGATTATAAGTGGTATTGTCCGTGTATGGAAGGACAATATTACAGTTCATTATTATTGTTATTTATTATTATTATTATTATTATTAGATAGTAGTAGTAACGCTGGCGTTGTTAGAATTATGCTCTTACTACCTCCAAAGAGAAAAAAAAACTGCCCAGTCACGGAGTGGAGTTTTCTTGGGAAGATGTTTTTAATGGCTAACGATGCAGGAATTACTATTGTGAAAATTATTACAACTAGGCCACATCCGACTGCAAACACTGCACGTCCTATACATTTTTTTGGATCCTTCGTTACACAACATCTTTCCTTAGAGACAATGACCATTCACAAATGTTGACGAATTAAAAACCGTCAAGTTTATAAAATATCAACACACTCACTTCGATTGCAAACAAAGGTGCGTTGTTCCGAATATTGGTAGTGCCGATCATCTGAAAAATTAATTAATGATACCAATGCACTGTCTTGGCGTCGACGACCTCAGCGTATATTTATGTAGCATTATTTTCCCACCCTTCAGCTAATTGTATGACCTGAGTGGTCCAACCGTAGCGTTCGGTGTTTGTTGCAAACTCCTGATTAAGATGCGATGCATATTGTACGTATAGGTATTTGTATGTAAAAAGATGTTATATGCGTGTTGGACAACAGTTAGTTGAAAGTATCAAAACTAACAAGGTATGCTGGTGTCAGGAGTGCATTACCCAAGGTTAATTGAACTTGGAAAAATCCATAACAATGCCATGACAAAGATGGATAGTAGCGCATAGCGTCAGGGCGAGGCTTACTCTACCCCAGTGCTCAAAATGTATGAATGGAAGAATGAATGAACTGTCGTTAAAATGCTACGGCATTGTCAATGTACCAAAATGCTGAATGATTCAATAAGAGGAAAGTTGTCATTTGGCGGTAGACCCGCACGTTGATAGCTACGCTACGCTGCTTTGCGTCCTGCTTTCATACCATTCGTATGTCATGCAACAGACAGCAAAGGACTCGACTGAAGAGAAGTTGGAATTTGGCATTTCAAGTACAAGGACGTTGGTGTACTAGCCAAAGCAAAACCGTAGATATAATATGCTCACATGTATAACATTTCTGTGACAATGACAATGCCGGCTTACGGAAAGGAAGGATTTTATTATTTATAAATTTTACAAATTACAAATTTTGGATAAAATATATGTAGAACAACGAAATAAATCGACGGAATTCAGAAATTGGTAACATATGTAACAACACGCATTTAAAAAAGAGAATCGTTCTGTATCTGTTGCAGTTATTTAACGTAAAAGGTCCCCATTTGTTTAGAATTTCTAAGCATGACTCATCTTTTACGGTATTATTTTAATTAGGTTTTGTCCAAAAACGGCTGTATGGGTGTGCAAGTTGCGATTCTATGCTGCTGTAAAGGAAATGTAACACAAGAAAACGAAGCGTCATAATGTTGTTATTCGGCGTACGTCTCCTATTTATTATTCAGTACCTACTTAAACATTCTGAAATGTACACATCATCCAAAGATTTGACGAAGAAGACCTACCTTTTCGGCCAAAACGTACAAATGTATCTATCTACCTCTGTATGTATCCAACAACTGTGCATTTGTTTACTTGTGATTGCGCGACACTTGCACAGTAATTTTATTCAATTCATGATTATGTGCAACTATTATTTTAAAAGGAAGAATTATTATGGTTTTCCCTTCTACGCTAACTTCAAAAGAGAGCATACGAACGTTTGAAAGACAGTTATGTTAGGAAACACATGCTTCTTACATATTAAAAGTAAAAATGTAGCTGTGCTATTTATTTCATTCGTTTTAACGTGATGATGATGAAGTAGAGAAAAGTAGAAATTTATTCCGATGGTTTACATTTTACATTCCTATTTGTCATACGTGTGCTCTCCATTCTCCATCGAAAAGACGGTACCGTCGTATAAGGTTTCAATCACGTTATGCGTGCTTTGTGCATTGTCTTTTAAAGCCATTCTTAAAAGAGCTATTGTGTTGTATCTGTTTATATCTTAATTATGGTTTTATATTGTACATAACACAATGAATGTTCCTTCTAAAGACGGTAATTTGTCTTTGTGTTTGACTCTATCCCCTACCACCATACCAGCTTTTTAGATTCTTTAAATTCACAGTGGTTATATGACAGGTGTTTTTATGTAGTTAATCCGGTAGTTAATTACTGTTTTTAAAATTGGATTATTGAAGACTGCACAGATGACAGAGTACTTGTTCTGTCCATTTATTTATGTTACAGCAGAATTCATATCTGCAGTGTTTTGTCTAACTTCTAAAAAAAATTGTTGCACACAACAACGATTTTATTATTGCTGAGTATCCAGGTAGATCAATTATCCGTTATATAGTACGCGTAGCTTCACGGAAAATAGGAAATAGCATATTTTTCGAAATATATTTGATGGTCGGGCGATAGATATGTAATTTGGAAAGGACTGACAAGAGGAGCATCTTTTTTGGGAATCGATTTATGGACTGTACTTACGCCCACGCGAAAACTAGGAGCAGCACCAGGGATGCTGCTCAGGGAAAGTAGGTGATACATGTGACACTGAAACACTTATTTAGTGATCGCTACGACTATCGTATTTAAAGTTTCAATCAAGTATGTACATCCAACGTAATTATGTCAATTAAAACTATTATAGTGTCATAATTTGTTACATAACACCCATCACTCAATATCCAACTAGTGTAGTATCCTACAATCTCCGCTTTATGTACAGTTTACTTTCGATTGTTCCGTATATTTTAATAGAAAATATGACAGCGAAATACGTAAGTATTGATTCTTCAATATAAATGCAACGTTACCAAACATCGTACACAAAAGTGAAATCAATCCAACATAGAGTGACCTTTCAGAAAACGTAGCATTGATCAACCATAGCGCCACGCAACGTAGTTTTATAAATGATGCCTATGACCATTATGGTTTCAATGGATTTGTAGTTTTGAAAAACAGTACCGACTGTCGTCTAGCGTACTGATTTCGAACACAACATTTCCATGCAGAGCGTCCCTGAACACTGCTTCCAAGCGTAGCGCTCCCTGGCATGGTGTTTCGCAGAGTATTTTAACAAATGCACATGTGTCGCTAAGTTACGCGAAGTTTTCATTGAATCGAAATATGGCGTTGTTAAGTTGTACTGTGTTGCATATGTCCATTTACGTAGTATTGTTTTCCGGTAATAGAGCTCGTTTACTGTCAGTATTGCTTTCTAAAAATAGCGAATTCTCATTTACTTACTCATCAGTGTTGCTGTACAACGAATTTTCCTGCTAGCTGTACAGCAGCAGATAAGTATGGTAATATACGCCATTAAAACATATATTAAATACCTATAGTAGAGACTAATGTGCAGAAACTACTTGATAGGGTCTTACGGTCTTACCTTCTGATTAGCGCGATGGATTTTATTCCAAAGAAGTCGTAATTATAACTAACTAAAACGAACACAATAATTTTGTGTGGTAATAAACCTTCCAGCAGCACCAGATGCCAGCATACTTTCGGTTGAAAGTATTTAAATTCTATGCTGTGCAGTTTAAACTAAAGTATTAATTTAACGCATTTGTATTGTTGATTATATAAAAACTAGAACAATTTTAAATTAAAAACAATAATCGATAATGAATTCCTCTCAGCATACCAGTAGTGTATTTACTAATCGTAAGTTTGCACTGTACTGTAAAAGCGAAACAATTAGAAATTTTTGACAATTTGATGTTTCTATGAAATTAATTTTCTCCATCCATCCAACACCACTTGATTTATGACTCATCATACTGACATCATTTGAATTTACCGCTAGACACTCTCTACTGTTGCGTTAATACCTCGTGTCATGTCATTAAATGGGCTTATAAGCCTGTATCAGTAACTTTCACTGTTGTTAAGATATCGCTTAAATGAATACTCTCCTACTTATGACGTGATGTAAAAACCTCCGAAATCCAAATAAACAACTGTCAACTGCTCTTTTTTAAATTTCCGTGATGATAAGCTGTCTAACATCAATCAATATACGTCTACATTCATCACATGCATTACGCACGCCGCTTTATGATGCGTAAACAAATTTATATACATACCATCAGCAGAATTTTTCAGACTTTGTTCTCCGTCTCCGTGTCTAAATCGATTTGTAAGTGGGAATCTACGAAAAAAAGCATTGTACAAATGTTTGCTCATATATAACGCCAAAAAGGTTGAAACCAAACCGTTTTTTGAGGTCGATTTAGAACAACAAAGCTCGTGATAATAATATTTAAAACGTTATTGTTCTCAGAAATATTTATTATTTTGTCCTTTGTCCACAATAATATGACATTTTATCTTTTTCCCCGTTTTTGTCTCCGGCATTTTTTGTTCAACTGGAACTGAAACAAGTTTGTCTTACTTTGTTTCTACCCAAGAATCAGTGAGAGATGTATATGGTATGGTAGTAGTTACCTGTGTAAAAAATGGTGAGTTAATGTGTTTGGCTTATTTCATTCACGCACACGTACACGTAGTAAGTACTATTATCATCATTATCAACAACAAAACTGTGCCCTCATCCGTTTTCATCTTTTCTCTTTGTATGGCTTGATTTCCTCCAAGTCATCTCCTTTTGCGGGAAGGAATTGCTCTGCAACGACACGAGTCTTCCTACCACCATCCTTCTTTTTTCATCTTATTTTCATTGTTGCTACACATGCATATTATTGTCGCCTCACAACAAGCAATCCTAAGAAACCATACCTGTGCTGCTTCGATACACCTCTCTGCCACATTCCAACACTGAACTAATTTCGGTAAAACTTACGTCTGCCTCTCTGCCTCTGTGACTGTATGGACAAAAAATGCGAGTGTGTATACTAACTCCTGTCATAAAATACACTTTTGATATGGTAAAACTTTTTACTTTATTTATTAACGAAGGGAAGGAAAAAGATATTCCTGAAAAGAGAAAGTTGTACGAGTATTTGCTCATGTGAATATTTTTTGGCTATACGAACTATACAATATAGTTTTTATCATATTCAAACTTGGAATAATTGCAATTCGATTACATCAGAAAACTTCCATAACCGAACACAGTGACTGATGCCTATAAAAAGGAAACAGGTAAATACGGTAAATTAACATGATACAAAGAAGCAACTTCTGTAACAAATCTTATAGAAGTTATTCAAGCAATTTATATATTTGAGATTGGTTGGACACGATCATTTAAAGATGTTCAAAACAGGTAGTAGTTTTAACTTTGCGAGTGAAAATAGCACTGATGTTGAAATTCGATATGCACCAAACGTCATGCAGGTTGAGTTCGTCTGAAGTTGTCGCTAACACCCTTACGAGTTAACGGAATAAGCACCCTTGGACAACCTCGTGTATGTACGCCTTCACACAGACGTACATTCTACATATACCGATGTTTTAATGGTTTGCTTACGTACTGTGTACTTGTGCAAACACTCGCGATAATAAGTATATCATTTCTAGAGTGCGACTTCCTAGGATTTTGCATATTTTCATCGTTACGCGGCGATTACTAAGAATGAATGTTGGCATGCGATTGAAATGTATGAAAATAACGTCTTTATTTATAATTATATGTGTAGTAAAGTAATTTAGGTACCTACATTCAAATACGGTAATATTTATTCTATGCAATAACTGAATGTCTCCACGAGGTTGTACCGTTTACACTACAATGTTATAATCGTCGTGTACATTTATTACTCAAATTAATTAAAGTTATAACCAAGAGTTACACAGAATTTATAAATATGGTTTATCGGATTGACAAACAATTATAGACGCACTGGAACATTCGCACATTGAAAGGAATATTATCTTCTGTTATTTTGAGTTTGCTACTGTTATCAATATGATAGTTGTTTTGGTTAAAAGAGCGCCCTTTTGTAAAACCTGATGGAGAAACCCTACGATGTAATTTAAAATCATTTTGTATACTTTCCATGGTATGTAGAATAAAATGTCAAATTGCGTATTATTTTTATTACACTTATTGCTAATTTTACAGCATACGTGCAAGTACAAAATGATGATTCTAACTGTATGCAACGTCGCCCTCTCAGAATTTCCCATTAAGGATAATCTAATCGTGTTCCAAGTGTATGGACCGCCAGCATGTATGTATTTTCGCATCAGACAAGCCAATTCATGCATATTTAAATTCTTCTGACAGAAATTTCATGCCTGCTCTAGGATACAGAATGGATAAATGATACTATGGAAGAAGAAACTCGTTTTTATATTATAAGTACGATTTTCTTTGAAAGCCTATTATAAACAATTCTCTACTTCATTATTTATTGCGAGAATACACCTATAGTAAAATCATTGTGCTGACGAGATAGACCAGAGAAATAACAATAATAATGATGATGATAAGTATGATAATAACAATAATTGCTGTCTAGCACTAATAGCTGGAAGCTCCATCCTCATGTCGTGATTTTGGGCGCGCGAACACGATGTGTCGGTTTATATTGAGAAACAAAAAAGTTCGTTCTTCTCTAATAGTCTTGGATCATCGTCATTGTGTATTTAATGTTGTTGTTCCAACCGTGTTTTAGCCGCCATTTTTAAGGCATTCTTTTCTCTTTTGCACCACCATATATACACTGTACTATTGTTCATGACATTGTTTTACTTGTCGCTCTGGCAGCGTCTATTCCCATAATATTGGCATTGTTTGCTTCAGAATGCGTAATATGGATGTTGTTCATTTGTTGTAACATGATATAATAATATATATTTTAAAAGAAATAATGCACCATATGTAAAAGTAGTCGAGAAAATGGCGATTTTGCAATTATCCCTTTACAGCCATCCAAAAGTTTTCTGCTATGCTACCATATACGAGAAAATATTAAAATTGCAACTCGTAACAAAGTATACAAGGAGTGCCAAATACGTTCAAATAATAACCACGTTGTAGTCGCTTTCAAATAGCTGATTTCCACGAGGGTAAACCAAATGTGTAACAAATTATCTGTTTCTGTTTTAAAAAATTTCAATTTGAGGGTACTAACGGATTTTAACGGAAGCACAGGAGACATATTTTTGCATAAATGAACTATCATTTATTACTTCATACTTAAATTTGTTAGCGTTTTTGCTAAGCTATGTTCAATAATCAACTATTAAAGAAAGAGAAAGTATTTAGCTAACGTATTTCTAGGTAAATTTGCTTTCACGTGTATATATAAATATACAAGTATAATGTATGTGTCATCGTTTCATAATGGACAGACAGACGCCACAAAATATAACTAGTTGTGCCGTGTCCCGCGCTTAATAAACATTCCGATCCGCCGCCACCTGTATGGATGTGTTGCGTTTGCTTCCATTCCGTTGTTGCACTTTTATACTTCGCTCGCTTTTGTCAGCATTGTTATATTAAATACAATGTATCTATAACTATGAGGTAAATACAGAGACGAGTTCGTAAAAAAATACAATGTCAATGTGTTTGTATATATTGTAAATAGTGCTAGTAGTATTAGGCACTAATGGTAATAATAACAATAATAATATGTATAGTTCGTATTGCGTATGCCCAGTTTTCAGTTTGCTGTGCTGTCTTGTGTGTTCATAATATGCATTATAAGCAGCCTAGCCAAGTCCACCCATTGAGTCCTTATATGGTGAAGGCTACTTTTCCAGCCCACGCATTTATTTCTTGACAAACTTCTTGGTGGGCGTCTTTTATTCTTAACATTCATAATAATGCCCAAAATAATACACGGAGTGTGAGGAAAATTGGCGAGATTTGGCAAGTCGGAAGAAGAAGTTCACCAATGGTCAGCCCACGGATTGAGTTAATTATTTCTCACTTAGCCCCTTCTGTGGGTAACAAAGGTTAATACTGGCTAATGATCAGACCTCTGCGTTGATAGTGATGATGATAATAATAATGATTCTCAGCAGACATACGCGTACTGTAAAATGATGAGAACGATGATGGCAGCTGACTGTGTTTTTGTTTGCCGACTGGAGGTGATAAATGTACACGGTTCTTGAAGTAAGTGTGAATTCAGTGACCTGTGCGTGTTCATTGCATCTCTGCATAGTAATGTCAACTAATTAAATCCCAACAGTCCTCTGCTTACTTCCGACGAAGGACATTTTACAGGACTGGTTATATTACACTTTGAGAATGATATGTACACCTAATAAATATTTTTACCTCTGCCGTAAAAATTTGTCTTTGTTGTCATGCTCGCAGTTTTACACAAAAGTCATCATAGGTGAAAGAATGCCGCGCGAGGTAAAAATCGGCGTGGTAGCAAAAATAAAATACAACCACACACATTTACTTTTTTTGTGAAGTATGATGTTTGATCCTGGTGATGATCTCATGATGTTGGATGCTATGTGTATTTATATTTATGTCCATGTGTGTATATATCTGTTGCTACGTATGTGTTTTTCTTTGTCTTATGCTGCAGTGCATATATTGCTTACACTAGCACTCTAGCTGTACTATTTATCATGATGATTTTGTTAGGACGTACGAGTATGTGTACTTATATTTATATGCATGATCATGATTATGATGATAATGCGTTTGTCAAGTTGATAATTGGGTCTTGGGTGTCCGTCTCAGAATCGATTTCCTTCTTTGATTTTCATACAACAGAAACGCACACACCACTTCTCATAATCACTAGGCGAAGAGGACGAGCGAAGCTTTCTTCGCTTCTTCGTCGTGATCCAACTTTGAACATTCTGACGGCACTCACTGATGATGACTCTGAAACTTGTCAAATCTATGTATAGGCATGCTTACTCTAAAAGCCTATCTATCTGAAAATTGATGTTCACTACGACGACGACGATGATGATGAGATGAATGTGATCATCACTGATCCTCAAAGGTATGATGATGATCAGGTTAGTGAAATACATACATGGAAACACGTATTAGTAATGCCATACACCATTGGCTGTGTAGTTTTCCCATTTACATGTTCCCCCATATATTTTTTTAAATCAACCTCAGTTAGATTCCACCTGTAAGGTATTAGACACCAACCACTAACAAAACGTCTTTCGTTGTTTTAGCAACATTCAGTCGTCTGCTCCGTTCCTATTGAATGTTTCTCTAAAATGATCTCATCAACATCGTAATAAATCAGTGTATTTTGTATTGGTAGACGTAGTAGTTGATGTTCTCGTGGTAGTGGTGGTGAGTAGTAAAATGGGTGAAGGAATGAATGAAATGAATGAATGATGATAATGATTTTAAGGGACGATCACGACCACTATTTGAATAAACGGTGATGGTAGTGACGATGATAGTTTTTTGTTTGTTTCCCTCCCTCCCAGCTGAGGCTTTTGATAAACCTGTTTCGGCCTCTTCGTTTATTTTATTACTACTTAAACGCGATTGTGAATGGGCGGTGGGACTAATAATTGTGATAGGTGGGCCTATTATCTACAATACTGTTGCCTTCATTCATTCACTTGTCATAGGAAGGAACTACTACCAACCGTGATTCTACTACACACATACAACTACATATATTTCTTTTTTACTGCTACAAGAGACATGTCTGTGTAATATTATGATGATGTTCAAAGTAAAAAAGTTTTTGTACAAGGCCATAATATTATTTTAACGCACATTATCATCATTACCGTAATCATTCATGCAATCCACAAACAATATATTGATGCATATAAACACTGTGTGCTTCAATACTTGGAAAATTTTTGGAGAAAGCACGCTCTCTACACACAATAGCAACACGATGAACCAACAGCAACATCAACGCGCCATTCTTTTTTGTACAATTTTACTTGCATTCCTCTTAGAAAAAAACGTTGTTCTCCTTTCGCCCACTAATAAACTTTAAATATATGTCGGACATATTAGTAGACGCGCTTTTGTATCATCATCATCATATCATTATGTATATTATGTTCGTATTAAAGAAAACATGAAAATGTATCTGCATTCTTCTATTCGTGGATATGACATAATGCCTTCGCCTGTCTGAGTGAAATGTCTGTTGAGATAGCAGTGGTGATAAGACCCTTACGTCGCCGTATCGTAGTAGTTTGCTCGTAGGTTGCACCTAAAGTATTTTAATGGACAATAAAAATAAGTGAAATATGCATTGTTAAGTCAAATAGGTAGTGCTGGCTGGTCACAATGGGTACGGGTCCTTGAGTAATAACTGTATACAAGCTTGGCCGAGGTTGTTCCAAACACCCACCGTTACAATCGATGACACGGTGGTACAAGCCTTAAGGAACACAAGGAAGTATGTGGTAAGAAAGATATGAATGACACAAAATTAAAATTTTTCAGGGTGAGTACTTATTTCGAAAAGCTACATGATGTAGCATTTTTTCAGTTCAGAAGTGGTATCTTCGCATATAGTGCAGCTTTTTATAACAAAAGTCAATTGCTGAACTCCCTAATTTCAATGGGAAAAAAACTTTCGAAGGGTACCCCGGGCTCCAGAGGGAAAATTGAGTTTAACTTTATAAATTTATATACGAAACACCTGTATTCTAGATGTCATTGTTAGTAAATGGAAATCAATTGAAAATTGCATGCATTTTCCCAAACCAATACGTTTGTATGCATGGCACAAAACGAGATGTTATGTAAAATTAAAAATGAAGGTTTCTGGAATTAGTTTTCAAATTATGTTTAAATCCACTTTGTTTCAATCGCTACGGACGACCGTACAGAGAACAGACATACGAAATGATTTTAGTAGACATTTTTGTTGTGGTATACCACCTAAGAAAGAGCATATCACTTTTAAAGTGATATAGAGGATGGCATGAGGATGAAATAACGACTTCTGTTTCATAATTTGATCCCTATCCTTTTTCGGGATAGCATTATTTTAATGATTCCTTAGAATTGCGTTATAATTCTACCTAAATTGACACGTATTTTGCTTCTCTTTTTCCATGAAGATAAATGATAGATGTACACTTTACTTATGACTTAACTCCGGTTTCCATTTGGATATAATATATATCATTTCCACATAAGTTTTAATTTAGCTTCACAAGGAATTTTATGGATACATTCGTGGATGTGTCATGCATATCTGCTATTTTTATTGTAATTTATAAAAATACGTATCGATGATACAGCGTTATTTGTTGGCCACTCATGCTCAAGTTCCAGTTTCTGCAATCTATTTTGAAAGGAAATCAGAACTTCCGAAGTACAAATGACAGGGTAACCTGATACCTGAATCGAAATTTGTCTACTTATATACACTCATACATCATTTGGCAGCAAGAGTTATTTTTGTTGGTTATTCAGAGCTCAAAATAGTCCAAATATTTTTTTGTCTTTCTACAGGCTATAATTATTACACCTTTGGTTGTAAGGGAAGACCGACAGTTATCTACGATAGTTTGTTTTCTTCTTCTAGGAATCAAGGGGAAAGTCGTTACCTTACTAATATTTATCGATTTTGTGCTGTTATTACTTATGGCACCTAAAATTTCAAATGTTTTTTTTCGGTGCTAATACATTGGCAGGGTGCAAGACAAATAACAACATGCACTAGTGAAAGCAATCAGCAAATTGATGAGGTAAGAAAAGTCAAGTAAAATTAGCTAAATACGAGATTCACGGTTGACACAAGTAACAGTGCATCTGCTTTGAAAAAAACGCAAACGATAGCTTAATACTACAGTTTATTTTCCCTGAGTGAGACCATATTTAATTTTGTCACCAGGCATTACGTATTTGTGTACGTAACAACAGTGATTTGCTTTGTGCTCTCTTGCTCTGATTTCAGCACATCATCGACACTGTGCATACATTTATAAAAAACGCATGCCACACGAATTACATCATTCTATCCGAAAAATCTTTCTCTGTTCAATCCTTGATTTATTCTTGGAAAGGTCATTCTTACGCTAAAGTGGAGACTGTACAAGAAAAATGGTAAAAAATAAAAATGCGTGAAAGCAGAACATAGTAAACTTTCATGAGCCAAATCATGTCCTAATCCTCATCGCCATCATCATCATCATCCTCGTCGTCGTCAAAATAACGTGAAAAAGCCTCGAAATAAAAAATGATAAAGTGTGATATAATGAAGCACATAGTGTATGACTGCCAAACGAATGTCAACATTACTATATCGTTATTTCGTGCAAAAAAACTTACACAGTATATTAACACTGTGTCTTTTGCATCTCCTGTCGATTCCACTCTGTGCAAGTCCGTATACTGACTTTTGACTGCCTAATTGGCGTAGCTGCCTAATTCTTATCACAGAGAAATTCATGTGACAAAAATTTGGATGATGATGAGGATGGGAATGAATCAAGAACCACAAATGTTGCTGGAATGTAACGCGGTTGGTTGGCTATGGATGACTTGATACAATTTTGGAATCTGCAATTAGAGAAAAATAATCGACAAATAAGTCAGACTTTTAGCTGACATTTTACGTATTCAGAAACACATTTCATGTAATCAGTCAGGATAGACTGTGTACTTCAAGCAGAGTAAATAACTTCGTAACATTCGAAATGACAAGTTTACTTAACAAACATAAAATTACTAAACTTTGATTAGCAAACATATTTTTTTGTTTCTGCTCAGTTAAGTTAGACTCTAACGAGTTTTCCCGCAGAAAGCCCACTCACAATTTAGGCAAGTCCTTTGAAACCCTTTGTTTCAAGGGCCTACGTTCATATTCTAGTAATAATCAGCAAGCAAAAAAACCCTGGTATGCTTGGCATGTTTTATCGAAACAGTATGAAATCGGGTATTGTAAATAATTGTTACCACTTTCTGTAAATATACACTTTTCACATAGTTAAAAACATTTTTGTGTACTTTGATGTATGCTGTGTTGATTACGGAAAACCATGGAACATCATATCATGGCCCCAACATTGCTCTCTATTAATTTTTGCTCTTTTGCCGATCATTTTCTGATGATTAGAATAGTTTTGCTGAGGCAAGACTAACAACTACTCTGGCATCAATACTACTACAACTACTACGATTACTACTACTGCCTTTGTTATGGCTATAAGTAAAGATGAAGGAACCAGTATCATCGTCGAGATCAAGTCAGTAGAAGTAGTTGATAGTAATCCGTATTTAGTTTCATTGACATCGTTGCCACGCGTTACGCAAAAAACCCACGCGTTTTTCTCTCTCTCTCTCGCTCTCCTCTTCTGCTCTGTCTTTCGTCTCTGCTCGTTTCCACTAACTCATCATATATAAAAGTCCGCAGGTGTAGTATACAGGTTACTCAGTTACTTGCGAATGGATCCACTAGTCGCATGCATGCTGCCTCCTTTGCTTTAAAGAGCTGCTGCATGTGCTCCTCCGACAATCATTACTCTCCCACTACACCAGTTGCTTTCATTTCACCAGCCAGCCAGCCGACGAGCCGGTATATTGCTATTTACCATACTCACACTCACTAGCTCTCTGTCTGATACAGACATAATCATTCTCGCCGACAGTTCCGAAGAGAAAGAAGGGACATGCAGCGAATTTTACAGACAAAGGAAAAGCAGAAGACATCCAGTCTACATGTTCTTACTCATCTTCTCCGGAAAAAAAGTCCCAATTACATGCTCACTTTTTATCCAAATCTGTGACTTTTTAATATTTTTCTAGCCATTTGACTAAAAAAACTCTGTTTGAAGTAATATTTTGAACTTTGTGTGTGTCTGTGTGTTTGTGTGTGAGCAGTGCTGAGCTGAGGAACTGATATATACCTACCAATGCGGAATGAACCAAGTCGTATTCGACGTATAATTACCACGCAATCTAAGCGAAACAGTTGTTTTGTCAACTTGTTCATCAAAGTGATCATTTCCATGAAACCGGAGAGACTTTTATAGACTGTGAACTTGAGAAAGAGAAAAGTCAAAAAGTTAAGCTTTGTTTGTGTTGCCATAGCGTAACGCACATAATAATACGTATTTACACACAGCGAGTGTATAACGTACTTACTTATTGAATGATATTCCTTTCTTACATGTGCGATGTTGCCCGCCTGCCTCGGCTTAGCTGACACTTACTTTCAGTGGATAATTCTGTTCTGATAATATCGTGATGATGGTGGTGAGTGGAGTGTTGTTGGCATCATTCCTCTTCTCTACTCAGACACACTCTCACTCAGTCAGAGCCTCCGTTTCATTATAAAATCAAGATTAGCACATTAACTTGTTCTGTAGAAAGCGAGAAACCACAGCCAACCAGCCAACTTATAGTATTCGTAGTAGTCTTCGTCGTCGATGTGGTGGCAAAAGCTCAAAAAGAACTAAAGTAAACTGGTGATCTTCGCCATCGTCATCATCACAAGTGATTTGCATTTTATGCTAGATCTTTGGGTTTCAGCAGGAAAAGCCTCGGTCTCAGTGCGAAGCTGGGAGGCAAAATAAGAACAGACTTGAATTTACTCTTCCCCGTCTCCCATTTAAAATGTGTGTGTCTGTGGGTGTGCTTCACATAAGGATGTGCGTGTAAGAATAATAATAGTAAGTTACTTGCCTAACATTGATATTACCATTTACTGCTCTGTGATATCATCCTCATGATCATCAACAACACTATCGCCACTACATGTGTGTTTTTCAAAAAACTCACAGTTTTCTTTTCCTTCCACCGGTTTCTCATTGTTGAAGCCTCCTCAACATAATCAGACTCCAACGACAGCAGTTATTAGACAAGCTCACGTAATCTTGTCCCGCTAGCCGCCACATTCGTTTCTCCAACCGAGTAATCAGAGACAACAGAGAGTGGCTAAGTTTGTTTCCTTCGAAATATTCCCGGTGACTGTTATGGATTTTCACGGAAGTAAATACTGATTTTTTTCTTTGCTTATTTAGCAACATATAATCTCCAGAACCTCATTTAAATACATTTTTTGAGTTAGTTCATTTTTGTCTCTATATTTTGTACTTGCTCATTCCTCTCTATATTTTGTAACTCGAATGTTCCCACAGTGTTTTCTCCAGGAGTAGTGATTATGAAAACTTGTGTTTTCGGTGTAGTAGCAGTAGTCGTAGTATCCCGTAAAGTGCTGCATGGTGATTTCATGTTTTTGTGTATCATGTGCTTTGTAGATAGTTTATTCTTCTATTGTGTACTTTGTTCTGTGTTTATCAGAATTTCTCTCGCAAGTTCTGGTCCCAATTTCCCTTTTGTAGAGAAAACAATTAGTATCACATTCCTGTTGCTGCAGGAGCGGATGTTAAATTTCGTGAGCTCTTGACACTTTTTTACTTGTTGTTCTTGTTGTGTGAGTTGAGTGGAAGGAAACTTTGAAGAGCAGTAGCAGCGGAGTCGTGGCAGCATGTTGCGCTGAGAGAGTTTACATGTAGAAATATAGATGTACGACTACAATTACCTACAGAAACGGAACAAGACACGCTGTATGAATACTTACTAGTTGTTAGCTTGTCCCTTCACACGTCTCTCTCTCTCTCTCTCTCTTCTTCCGCAAAATTTGCATATAATCAAAACGATGCGTTACCTCTGTGCCCGGGTAGTGCGTGTTGCAATGAACGGAAACGCGTTAGGCCACTGGGTACAGTCTGTTTAGAGAGAAAAGAGAAAAAAAGCTGCGAGCTGACAGGAAAGCATTTTGTAGAAAATCCGACTACACATGGCACATTTATTTTTCAAAAGTAATGACAATTTTTCACAGGTTTTCATATTCTAGCTGTAAGACATTTTATTTTCGGTTAATTGAAACACAGTACATTACTACTGTTGAATGATAACAGTAGAATTATACTTATCAACTTGTAATTAGGCCAATACTAACATTGGTGCTGTTTTGGTGCGCTAAATTCCGATGCTTCCTGGTGAGAGAGAAAAAAAATAGTTAAAAATTACGACAATGTCATCTTTTGGCCGATTTCTTTTGGATATATTTTAGTTTGACATTTTTTGCTTCTTCCGAAGTAACACTTGTCACCACAGACTGACACGATTTTCAAGGTTAAGGTGGAAAGTAGTTCCGTTATTCATATATCTTTATGTATGTACTTCAATATTTAATATATAATATGTTTAATAATAATAATAATACTATATAATATTAATAATAAACATGATGACATTTTGGTTTAACTACTCAACATATATTATTTAGACACATCACTGCCACCCACGCCCTCCCAAAAGTATTGACCTGTAGTAATGCTTGAATTTTTAATTAAACCATTATTTTACCCTTTGAGCATGCCAGGAAGCCATATCACACAAGCAAACACTTGTCATTGTCTCCGCGCTATCTGTTTAATTGAATGTATCGATATTGAAGCTAATTGCGGCAATATTATTGAAACAATCAAACTCTCTGAAAAGCAAGCCTAAAAGTTTTATGTTTGGCACAATCCCTGATGCCTCGTCCCACGCAAAATTTGAGCATTAATGATATACGATTAAACTACCTTGACTTACATCCACCCACTGTTTCCATTTACCCCAAAAATATCTCTGTTCACCTGAGCTGGCAATGATGATGAGTCAGACAGTAAAATATATAATGACATCAAGTCTAAACTTCAGGTTGGCTTTTATCGTCATGATTTGACGGTGATAAAACTTTTTTTTACTACTGTAGCATGCTTTTGGTAGGCTAATCCAAGACAGGACAAAGTTGAGAGTTTTTAATGCCTAGAATGTAAAAGTCCTAAAATATTATTTTCTCCCACTTCTGTCACTTGTATCACCTTGAATATATCAATTCATTTATCACATCTAATATAAAATTTTTCCTATCATGTCCACAACACTTAGTAAGAGCAGTGACATAAAATTCTTTTTAGAAATGGAATAGATAGATGTGTGATACGATATGATGAGGTGTACACTACTAATACCATCGCACAGTAAAGAAAAAAAGTTACGCCAGAGATGCATTAAATCATTATTGCAAAGTCGCTATGGTGAGGAGTCAGTAGCGTTGGATGTAACGAGAGGCATTTTCGTACGTTTTTTCGTGCTTTACTTGAGCGGGCTTTCCTTATCATCATGGATTCGTCGGTCGGTCGGATTGATAGCTGAGAGTTGTGGAGTGATGAAGAGAAAATCACTACTATACATATTATTATTAAACGTGGAAACAAGTACACTCTACAGTGTGGCGTGTATCAAGATACAGGCTGAAGCACTAATTGAATAGGTATATAGCGTTGTGTTCCCTCTTCCCTCCATCAACAAACTTGGCATGACAAGAATACAGTGACATCAGTAGTGTGAGTGTGAAGCTTATTCGTCCGCTTCAAATAACAAAAAATAATATTGGGTCGATGATTTCATTTCATCCTTCCTACCTTTCACTAGAATTTAGTTTTGCATTGTGATATTTTACAGAGTTTGATCGCTGAGCAAAAGTCTGCTAAAATGTGTGTAAAATTTTCAGCGCGAGCTTATAGAAGATTTTTCCTTTAAATAAAATACACTTGCGCTTTCAGTTAGACTTTTGTAACATACCCAGTACACAAGCAAGCTGGATGGTATGTGCGAAATAAAAAGAGAATAAGGGCTTTGCTTTACAATTTTTCCACTTTGTACTAAATGCTACTCCAATAAAATACGACATATTAACAGAAATTTCAAAAAATGTGTTGATACATTTAAATGTGAGATGTAGCCTCGTCATCAGTTTCATATTGCCTCAAATTCACGGTACACGAAAATTAAGAAAATAAAATAAGGAATACTCCATGAGGAACACTTCATCATCGCTACGGTTTAATATATTGCATGTTCCGACTTTCCAACTAAAAATGAAACTTTACAAAAAAGTTAAATCTACCTGTTGAATTTCTAACGTCTAACGAACTAACTGTAAAAATGATGAGTTAGGGAATTTTTCTGAATTATGTTCATTTAATTCAATAGCCCACCTAAAATCATTCTTGTGGAACACAACAAGTTGGATTTACAATTTAAATCAAATTACAAATATTTACCCAACACTCCATACTCACATTTCATGCCCAGTCGCCGTTGTTTTTCAAACCTGATAATTCTACTCAATTATATTCCATTTTTTATCCTTTCATGGAGTGTTTGAAGGGACGCTTCCGTTTTACAATGTTTCCAAAGTATGGAGCTTGGAGCTATAGGAGTTTGATAAACACGAGTGCGAAACCTTGCACCCACACACGCTTGATACGTGTAATAAAAACATTGTGTTTTGCAAAACTGTGCGGGTGGCTGGGTTGAGTTTTGTATAAAGATGAAAGATACTTGTATGTTATATATACTGAATTAAAGCTTAATCAATGTAACAAAATATTTCTCATCATTCGAACGTCTTTCTAAACCAGAATTCAGCATAACGTACATAGTTTTATTTTCATAAGCAGGTTTCCACTCAATTATAACGATGCTCTTCTAAAATTGAGAATAGTACAATGAAAGGAAACATAAGGAATGAGTAAATCGTGCTTAAGGAGTATTTTGCTCCCTCTAAATAAAAAAAATAGATTAAATGTACCTATTCCAGGTATTTGTTTGAACAGTGTGTATTATTGCGTGCACTTAAGAAAGCGGAATAGAATCACTTACAACATTATAATATGTAGAGGGTGCTTGGTAGACTAAGTACCTTTACGGTACCACCGAGGGTGATATCTTGTAAGAAAAGGTTGCGAAAAGACAGCCTGCAAGCTTGGTAAATGGATCCTTACATTACATGTTTGAAATGGACGAAACGACAAAGTATTTTTCAAAGAAACCACTGTCAACCCGTTATCAGACCCAGTAGTCGTGGGGAAAAATACTAATAAAAGTACTGCTACTGTTTACTTTCTCACGAAGTACTTATCAAAGATGCGGTGGGAGAACTGATCATAATAATAATAATAATAATACAATAAGTAAATAAGAGCAGTAAAAACGACGCGGGAAAAATGCTATTTCCAATAGTTTCAATACGTTACTTTTTTGCGAAGAATCCCCTTGAGCACTTTCTTCTGCTTAACCGTCTCCTTTTTATTTTCATTCCCCGTTTCTGATATTTGTTTGCGTACCTCCGTGCTGTCTTTTTAACCGGCTTTCATGCTGCTGTTCAAGTATCATATCATATGTTATCTTGTTTTTGTAATCAGTCGTCATCATCATCATCATCATCAGCATCATCACAGCGGCAACGACAACTGTGCAGTATCCAGCAACATTTAACGAAAATGGTAAAAGGAATATTGGTGTGTGGGTGGCTACATGAAAAAACGACGAATTGTTGCTGGTGTGTCTGTTGTGGCTAACAAAGATGAGAAAGAGATAGCAAGTTCCACTTACTTATATCTAATAAGTATATACAAACCTATTCACTATTATAGTTATTATTATTATTATTTTAAAACAACGCATCGCATCGTGGGCTTGCACGCAACTTTACTTTGGAAATTACATTTTTTATACTGTTGACTTGGGCCTTTTTTCACTGAAAATCTATGTGTAAGGCAGGCGGCTAATGCATTACTCCTTTATTTCGTGGAGCTGTTACATGCGTATATGTACTTACACTTACCTGTTATTACCAGTTGTTTGCTGTAGCATCTCTTCCCCAACGTGTCCATGTCTTAAATATATTGTGCTAATAGGAAATATATGATAGTGATATGATAACGAAAATAATGCAATAATATATTGCGGCTCTGTGCATTTTATGACTGTAACGTTGTTACTGAAAGAAATCTCTGCCCCGAGATACACACCTCTCTCATCTTCCGCCATTCTTACATTCACACTTTCTTTCCTGGTCTAAAGTTACAATCCACTGCAATGTTACCCTTCCTTGTAAGGTCTGTCTATCATCTGCATACATTGTGCATTGTTGTCATCTCTTGTACCACCACACCAGCCTGCTTCAAGGGAATCATGACCAAACGGGATTAATGTAACTGCAGGCAACAGTTTGTTGCTCAACTGACGTATTTACACTACTTCAGGTTTTAAATCCGCTCTTCTTTCTGCAGTGAAAGAATTAAATAAGGCTGTGGGATAGAACAAACGTTTCTACCCATATCCTACTCAAAATTATCGACTGATAAGTGGTTTCTTTGAGTGACTATCCCTCTAATTTGAGTCATCTCTTTAGCAGCACTCTATAAAATCATCCTGGATACTCCAGACTTCAGTCCAATTTGCTGTTTTAAAGGCTTCTTGTGTGTTGATGTTGAAGCTATTATTGCTTAGCTTTTAAAAAATTTCCTCGATAAAATTGTTGCCAACACCAAAAAACTGCAAATATTGATAAGATATCAAAAATTCGTAATGCGGGACATAAAATGGCTCTCGTACAATGTATACATATGACGCTACATAAATACAACTGTAACCGCAAACATTTCAGTTCCTTTCTCCTGAGAAATTCTCGCCGTATACTGCTAATGGATCGTACAAGACACTAACACAAGAAGAAATAAAGGTTGAATCGTACAATAAGACTCGGAGGAAGGCTACGGTTTAAAAAATATTAGCATAGCTGTTGAATGTATGGTTTGAACTGCATTTATAGTTAGTGGTACAAAGTATTCCATGTAATTTGTAGAGCGTTCATAAGCCTACAGGCAGCGAGTACCACCTACGCACGCACCGTCACAAACACAAAGTTGTATCATATGGCAAAGCATATTAGAGCTCCCCATTGAGCAAGGAATGCACTTATCTCATTTGCTATCTCAGTTAAATCGAATGAATGAATGGACACACAGACGCGTTTGTACGACGGAAGAATCGACTTAACCCTGCCTGCTTTTTCCTTTTAAATAAACGATAAACATAGGATCGTGAATTACTTACTTGGAAATCGACAGCATTATTGACATATCACTCCTATTCGTAAATTCTCGTGCAAACCGTTTATTATGTAGGCTATTCCATTTTATACTGTAAATTCGTTCAGTAATTCACCAAACCATAAACACAGTGAAATGCCTTTTGTTCAGCAGAAGATGAAGTGGATACAGGAAAACATTCAATGATTTTCTTCAATTGCATTTTCCAGTGTAACGACATTTGCTTCTTTGCAAAAGTAGACAAAGACGTACTGCTGTGCTGTGACAAATCGCATCTCATGAACGAACTCAACAGGCTTGCTTTTTTATTACTTCTTTTGTTAGAATGGCATAGGGCGTTTTGTTCAATTAAAGCTACTATTGGCTTCTTACGCACACCACAAAATTAGGTGTTCTTGTTATGTCATGCTCCCGCGTTTTACTACGTTTCGGGCTAATCGGGTGACAACTGCAATGCATACGTAATTAAGTAAGCATATTTATTCTAACCAACAGGCTAAAATCCGATGGCCTCACTGCTCCATAGCATTTACAGGTGAAATTAACCTTTGACCGACGCCAAAACAATCCCAAGGTCGCGTACCTCGCACACACTGAGTTAATTTGTAAGGAGATAAAGACGTGAAATACACTTTTCAGTTCTCACTTGTGTCTGTGTCAGACGTCATGACCAATCGGTAGATTATACATTACTGCAGCAACTAATCCGATGACAAATGCTTCTTCTCAAGTTAACTTATGACTATTATTTGAGGATCTTTGTAACTGATAATGCCCAAAATGTGAAACCTATTTTTATCTTTCTCATTTGCAAAACGCTTCACTTTTCTGCTGCATATGTTTGCTTCCAAGTTTATTTTTGTAGGCAATGCCTACATAACTTACCTCTCTCTCTCTTCTCTCACCTGCACTGTTTTCTTTGACATGTGATACATACTGATAACTGCTTGTAAAAATTAGCTAAAAAGAATTTCTTTATTCTTTCATGTTATTTGAAGAAAGACAGAAAACACAAGTTTTCTTGCTTTTTCATTCTTCATTATTGTATTATTATCACAATTATTTATTGTTCTTTTCAGTCTCCATTCACTTACGGATGGCAACATGTCTGTCACCACAGGTTCTAAGAGGCTTTAACAAAAGGTAAGGTCTTTGTTATGAGCCTAGTAGATGAAACAGTGGAAAAGCTTTATAAATAAGTGCTTTATAGTTTTTTATTTTTTGTAGGTATGCCAGTTTAGTAGTTAGAGTGTTAAAGAGAATTCATACGTGTGCATCATATATATAATCTTGTATATACGCACATCTTTCAATTGTACATCTTCTCGTTACGTTCACTAGTGTCGCGTCGTTATTAGGATAAATAACTAGTTCCACGCCATCCGTTGCACGTAAATTATCTCTTGTTTCTTTCCCTTATTACATTCAACCAGAACAATGTCTAAGAAACGAGTCAGCTAGACAAGAAAACGAAAAATAGTAGAATTAAATGGATAATATATGACATTGGCATTATTTGATCTATTGTATCTATAAACTGTAACTCAACCTCTGCCACCATGTCTATACTTGATATTCTCTCTCTGGCACTTACGTATTTCATGTTTTGTTCATCAATTCGTTAAATTACGATTCTTTTGTGAGGATGCTGCTGCCTTGTCGTTTTGCTCAGCTTGTCCTTTTCACCTTGCTCTCTTCAGAAAAAACCATCGTCTGGAAGAAAAATCAAGTAAACAAATTATTAGATACAGATTAATATCGTAGAAATTTCCGAGTAATAAGTTATTGTTGCTAGTATATAATATACTTGTTCGCTTGTATCCCAAAATAGAAAAAGGGAAAAAAATTAAGTGGCACATCCACGTAATGAAAGCAGACCCTTCTACTAAACGAGCATATTTTTCACATTGTTTCAAAGAGCATCTTGACGTATGTGTATGCGTACGTGTATAGTAAACCAAGTGGATCTGATCAACGTAATGTGAAGTATTTGTCGAAAGTATTGCAACGTTGGAAATTACCATTACACAATTCACAATTTTTATTGGGACAAATATATATACATATATTCGGCAAGTATAATAATGATAATAAAGCTCTCTCTTTCTCTCGAGTCTAGATCTGTACATGTTTTTCTGAATGATTATACGCTGTGTGTGTTATTAGTTGTTCTATTATTTATAAACTCTAACAACTCTTGACGTATAACTGCTCCGACACAACCCCATTCTTGTTAACTAAAAATACCCTAAATGCCCACCTGTTCACGTCATATTGTGCATGAATCGTTACTCTAAAAGATTATATAGATAACTCAATTCCGTCATTCTTTTTTTCAGAAAGGAGCAACACTACAAATGCTGCTATTACAATGCAGTTATGGTATATTTACTAGCAGCACAGTTTCATTTGTTTTATTTTCCCCTATTATGATTTCGCTCATTATATTAGGCAATTACATACAAGTCTCTAGGTGGAGAGGGGGAGAAGAAAACAAGATGGAGATGAAGTTTTTGTTTCAATTCTGCAATCTCTGCTAGGGTTGTTTTCAAGATTAGTTTTGTACTCTAATTTGTAAATTCTCGCTAATAGGTTTATTTATGATGATGCTGCCTACTCAAAAGCACTTACTTTGATAGAAAATTCTCATAACAAAAAAAACATTCCATGACTACTCATACATAGTCATTGTGTGATGAAGATGGATGGATGGAGGTATTGGCACAGACTATTATGATGTTTAAACATAAATAACAGTTCGATTCGCTCTTGTTTAAATAAGTAAAAACGCTGTTTTCATTCCTCATCCATTACTTCTAACTGAGTAAACTTGATGGTTTACACATTTTATGTAGCTACCTGTTTTTGCGAAAAGCACACGAAAGTTACTAATAAAATCAACGTTGGTGTTTTCATTTAACTAATTATCTATCGAGGTCATACGTTGTTTCACGGGGGAAACTGTATCAAAAAGATATGTTCCACATACATGCGGCCAGTAGTGTCAACCTAATTTGTTTCGGAATAAACTAAAAACGGTTAAGTGATGTCATTATACACGCATAGAAGTAGGTGATTAAAAGGATCAAAGAAACTCTAGTGTGGCTGGAGTCATTGGCATATCAAAACGTCCTACGAGGATCTGCTGTACACAAGTGTAGCGATACAGGATTGTATTGTGTTAGTGGATAAATGGAAACTTGCGAGCGTTCGTGTCCGCTGTGCTAGCCCGACTGACTGGTTATGGCTGATGAAATGTCTAACCATACTTTTGATGTAGGCGTTCGTTTTTTTGCAAGAAAGCAAAAAGAGCGCCTCAAACGTATTTACACATAGTTTACTACCCACTTACTACACAGGGATAGTCTGGCATGTACCGGGAACAGAGATCAACCACAATATTACGTATTTGTGTGCTCTGTAGTATGAAAGGAGACATTCACACGATATTTGCCATTGCTCGTAGCCTTGGTGTGTGGGTGTAAGTACAAATGAATGTATGTATGTATAAGTGCGTGGAGAGAGGTAGATTATGACGAGACTACTAACAATGGACAAAGGCATTAAGATAGACAAGTGCAATTATGACATTTTTATGTCTCATATGTTTAATCAGTTTTTTTCCTTCTTTTCTTCGTTCGTATATTTTTTATGAAAGCATGCCCGCTGTTTTAAAAAGCCAGCTGTTCAAAAACAACAAGTGATATTAATGCTGTAAATATGTGGCGAAAGTTCACTGAATGTTAGTGTAAACATCACGCTTGTTCCCTATGTATGTATCTGTGAATGTATGTATGTATGTATGTGGTTCATCATCTTCGTGCGTGGTCAGCATATTTTGATAATAGAGAATGACATGAAGTGTCGTTGTTTATCAAATGATGACTTCTTGTGGTGTTTGCAGCATAATACAATTTTTTCCAGTGGCAACAAAGTGGCTTTAGGTGGGACCTTGCCTTATATTGTAAATGAAGCATAGTGTATGCTCGCGTAATGGTAACCTTGTGAAGGGAGAAGAAGATATTAATTTATTGTATTTCAAGTTAGATAAAATCTTTTCAGGTAGATTTGATGTAGACATAATTTGCTATTGATTGACTCCAAATTCAATAGGTAAGTTGCAGTTTTCATAAAAACGCTCGATTAAAAAAGTGATTATTGAATGATGTGCACAGAGATGAATGGAATGGTTTAAGTTACCCCGTGTGACAGGTGGACATATTGTGCTTTGTACTCTCATACCACACATGAAGTTCGTTCGTCTCTTTTTAAATATAAACAGGTAAAACCGACCTTGAGAAGTGCCCCGATTGGACTAAATTAAGTTGGTCTGGTCTGTTCACAAAATCTATCTGAAGGCCACACGTGTCAATCAATTTTGAAGAATTTGATAAAATGTTATAGTGGTATATGTGGTATATGTTTATCTCATTTGGCGTGTTTTACAATTTTACCCCTTCTGTTTTCCCCACCAGGGTTGACCTCAAGTATCCATCTTCGAAATGGTCTGACATCTTATCTATAGACCGATTGGCGTAAACCCCGTTGTTCAGAGTAAATGCGTTGTAGTTATAAGTAGAATATTCTTTGAACCTTAAATGGCCTCTGGAGGTCACGCGTCAACTACTTGATGTCATATTTATCAGAACATTTCACAGGTGCCATTGTTGACCAAATTTCAGTTCATTTAGACAATGATCTAAATATCTTTGTCAAATTTCCGAAAAACCTGATGAAAGGATGAACAAAAATATTGCGGAATAACAGACCGATTTTTATTCGTATCCACTCATTGATCTAATAAAGTACCCCCTTATGGGCACTTAATAAAAATTCTCTCCTTGAATATTTATAAATCTCCTGCGTAATGGCCCAAAAGGTAGTTGTATTTGTATGATACAGAATTACTTTTCTCTTCAAAAGTTCATTGACGTTTGATCACAAGCTTAATTATTATAAATCCACTGAAAATTGTCATCAATCAATAAGTTTCTCTAACACTATATTCATACCTTTTTCTGTCTGTGCACTTAGCATTTCAGTGACTCCCTGACAGGGAGTCCCTGTAAGAACTAGCATCGAGTTTTGGTATGATAGTTCAATGAATGATAAACTATAGATCTCACTGGTCTTACGTTATATTTATGCGTTACGTATTAATGCAAAAGTCAAAATGGGAGAAAGATCAATTCGCAGAATTAATTTTAATGATCATAATGATGAATAATAGTTTTTGTCATATTTAAATAGGGGCGTGTGTATACCTGTAAGAATTTATAAAATGTAGCTGTAGCAATAACTCCGGAACAAGAGCAAGAATAATTATACCGTGCATTCAAGCATGCAAAACATTATATTACTTATCATTACCATTCACATATTTATTATTTAATGGTCTGTGTTAGCAACAACTTTTGTGTATTGAATTTTCGACATTTATATCGCATGTACGCCAATCGAAAATTGTTTACCACATAGATAGTTGTTCCATTCAGGACAACAAAAGAAAATTGCGAAGGCGTCAGGTAGACACAGTGCGAATATCATAGACTGACACGACACCACAAAAGTTGTGCTACAGTTACACTTCTGAACTTCAACTTCATTCACAACCATGAATGTTACTTCGTTTATGAAATTAGTTACTGGTGTAAAAACACATGCCAGCGGCACGACGTTCATTTCATATAAATTTCATATAACCGCTACAAATTCATTGAGTATGTCATATTATATGTGATGATGACGTTAACGATAAAACTTACAGTGGTAATGATGTTGACCTGTGTTAGAAGTGATTTGAGTGCAGATATTACTCTCGTTTAGTGGATGATGTCAAATTGTTAAGTACGACAGATGAACATAGTAAACACATTGTTAGTAAAGAATAGCTGTGAAAACAGCTTGCCAAATTCTGCCATAGACTCTTGTGCAGCCACAACCTACAACCTAGACGTACTAATTGGCAGGGCATTAATACTTTACGCGCAATAAATGAAAACTCAGTATTAAAAGCAGTAGTGCAAATTCTCTGTTAAATGAACAGTGTATTTCATGTAAAGTATTATAAATGTGCTACCTTTCCCGGAAAGGTAACACATCCTCCGAGGATATTTTCTAAAAGTTGCAAATTGTATTTAAAATGTAACTTGTGTTTGTTAACGGAAGTTTAAAACCTTCCTGTGACTTTTAAACAATATCACAGGGAACATTTGATAGAGAATGTTTTAATCTGCGTACATGCAGATTTTCTGCAAAATTGTTCGGATGGTTTTCCACAATTTGGGATAACTTATTGTAATGTAATGTAAATCGAACCAATAGTATAAAAATATCCGTGCACAGAACGTCCGTTTCCAATAACAGCCCCTTAATGTATTAGGAAAGCGTACAGAAGGTAGAAATATATTTGCACTTGAACGAAGCATATAATTTTGAAATAAAGGTTTATGTCGTTGTCCGGAGCATACTGTAAATATGTAATTTGTAGTGTAAGTTTAAATTGATCTTGCTGTTAAAACAAAGTGTGGGAGGCATTTACCTGTGTTCATTGTTCACCTGCCTAAGATTTTCTTAATCAAATACACACATACGCCATTTAACATCTTCACAGATCTCATTATTTTGACATTTTATAGATATTGATGTAAAATGTGCTGCTAAAAGTTAAAACATTAGCGTTATTGCTTTTATTTTTATGATTTGTTCACGAACATTTTATGCTTTTGTGATGCCAAAAGGGAATAAAATGAACATTACAGTGATTTTTGAGACAAACAAGATTTACCGAAAGGAGTTTCCCTTAATTTTTTGAGTTTTATTTTTATTTCTTATATCTTCGTAACATATAGATTTGAATATCAACTTAACGAATCAAGAATCTTCATCAACAAATCTGATTATTTGGTTTTCTCTGCAACTCATATTCATACTAGATTAACATGTTGCTCGCAGGAAAAAGCATCTCTATTTTTATCAAATTGTGTGTTCCAAACAGATATGCTACAACTTATATCAGTCAAACTTCAAGATAGAAATGTACATTTCTTCACAATTCCAATAAGTAATTTTAATTACAGTTCTTCTTATTCCGTTGTATTTCATTATTTTTTATTTGATTTAAGATTTTGAAATCTCGGTAGATCCGAACAGTAAGAAATTGACTCTGTGACTTTTCTTGGGTATAGAATTACACGTTCACCCTCTGTGTGCGTGTAAAGGTGAATTTTGTTTGTAGGTAGGGGCTATACTATAAGGCGGTGTATCGCCATCGTTACTGAGGGTGGGGACTAACTTAAAATACTAGGCTTATTTACCTTATTTACCTTTATAATTACCTCAAGACTGTCCCCTGACTTCTACTTACCTTTTCTCTCTCAGCAGACAATTCCAGCTGAAGCAACAACAATGTAAAAGCCTCCCTAAATAATATTTCTTTTTCGTGCGTCAATTTATTGCATGCATAACAAGCACGAATTCTTGTCTAACGTGACATTTTGAAATCATGTATCGGGAGTCGATATATGAAGATATCTAGTTGATCCCTTTTGAATGAATTTAACAGCCATTGGGAAAACTTCCATATGCTACAAAATGCCTAAGGTCACATTTTGACCCATATTTTAAAAATGTACATTGACACAACAAGGTAAACGTATGTGTATATGGGCTCGTACTATAAATTATTAAATAATTGCTTCGAGTTAGCTCAACTGTTAATAAGCAAAAGTTACATATTGACGAAAACACTTTTTAAATTTTCCCAAACTTTCATAAGTCAGAAAAAATTCCGACTTTTTTGCTCCCAACATAACGATAATTCTAATCATGCTGGTAGCAAGTAGCAGCGCTACCATACGACTAAAGAATTTCTTCGTATACACATATTTTACAAAATGCTAATACTGTCAGCAACAAGCTGTTGTAAGCCTGAAAGTAGAGACTTTTTTATTTTCAATGCTCGTGTTTTTATCAAATTGCATGACACTGCACGGCGACGCACGCCTGTGTGTAAACTTGCCAATTCAATAAAACATCAATAACAATGTGTCCTTTATTAACTGTCTGTTCCATTGTGCATATACACTATCAACAATATAAAAAAGACTGAAAGACCAACGACACTCGTCTATAGCTTTATCTTCATCTCCTATTGATTATTTTTTTGAATATTAAATTATCATCTTGCAGACGTGGACCATTCAATGTTTAACTGATTTACTCACTCTAGACCAGGAGAGAAAATCATCTACAAATTAAAACATGTCACAGGTATTTCTGAATTACAACATTTTGCATGCATCCAATTAATACTGCGCTAATGTATTGACGCTGTCACCTTTATTTCCTCCATATGAACTGCAACTGCAGTTCGAAAAAGGATGCACGAATGGCATATTACTGCTACATGCCCATGCACATACAGCCCGTTGTTTAATTTTGTATTTACGTCCATCGTATATAATGTGAAGTAGCGTAGCGCGACACTGACGACAGTAGTTGAAGATGAGTCAATCCAAAATTTACAAGAACGCGTCATTTGTATGTTGTGCATTTCCGAAATTGTTTCACCATAATAACACCATGCATACCTATTTTATCACATCGTGTTATTGTGCCGGGAAGAGAATGATATAAAGTAATAGAATCGTCGTCACTTTACTATGTATCGTGAAAGGTTTTTACGAGAAATCCACGTGCTTCAACTCACCACCGGCATATAAATAGATAGCGACTAATTTTAGAGCCAAAAAATAGCAACCATATTGGGTGGGCGAAAAATTCCTAAAAATATCTCGTGATGATTCGCAAAACTATTTCTGGAAGGCGCCCCTTCCACACTCTTGTAACGGAACAAAGATGCTTATAGTCTTTCTCTTCTATTACCACCACCACTTCTGTCTTCTTACTTATACTACTACTCTGCCAGTAGTTTGCGAATTAGAAGGAAAGAAGAAGGGAAATAAGCAGTAATAATAAATACAGATTACCTCAACTACAACTGTGCATAATCAGCATCTAAAACAAAGTTGTAAGAGTATCCCAAACCCCAAACATTGTAGAATAATGGCACAAGATACGTACGTGTTTATGTGTGTTTTGAACTGTTTTAAAAACACTGTTAACTGTCATGCATTAAACACCAGTGTAACCTTCTAATAGTCGCATTGCGTACTCACGCTGTGTTATCATCAGCGATCTTCTGTACGAACTTTATCTCATGTGCCTAATACTGAACAGTTGTAGTGCGTTGCGTAATACAACACAGACACGAGCATGCCGGCTCCTCTCTAGAAATCCCATTGACATAACATTTACCCTCCACTGATATTTTCAACCGTATTTTTTACTCTGTATCCATTCCCGAACACAATGTGCCTCTCCCTCCCGTGAAGTATAATGTGTGCAATGCAAAACGGAAGGAACGGGAAAGGAGAAGAACTCATATTGATGATGATGTAACGTTGAAATTGTGAAAAAAGTAAATTGAATCGTAGATAAACATTGGCACTGTTTCGAATGCGTATTAATCGTTTTTGTACGAGCGATGATGCTACATTCCATGGACGTATTAGACGCTAGTTCCGTCCTGCATGTTTGTTGTTTATGCTAAGAATAACATTTTTTATATTTATGCTCCCATGGAAACATCATTACTGTCATATTCTAACATTTCTTATAGAAATTAATGGGAGCTCTTTGCTAAAAAGTTTTTTTCTCAGTTCTAGTCGTTACCATTACATCAGCATTTCCATGAAATTGCGTGCATTTTTGTGTTGTGTGTCACAAAAGTACTTACTACCATCACATTTGACAGTCAAGATAGCCATCACAGCTATTGCAACTTGTAACATTACTAATTTTTTGTGCGGGCCTCAGAAATTAGGACCTGATGCGGGCACCAGACATGTGTAATGTAGAAAAGAAGATTTGAATTGCCAAACGACTGTGAAAACCGTGGTTGAAAGTACTTTTCTGGTGGCTTTTTATTATTTACCGTAACCATGGGAAACAATCATGAAAAACATGCATGAACTATCCTTGTCGAGTTCGTTTGGCGATTTGAATAGCTCTTCGCATTATACCTCGAGACGCCTTGTGATGACTGTAAACGCAGTATTGTCTTCCCTTCTTGGGAGAATGTTAGACTGTTATTACTTATTACCATGCCCTACGTGTGAAATCTAAGTTTTAACAAAATTTCTTAGTTCATGTTTATTATGTGGATGTATCATGATATTTTAAGCCCGTTGGAAGGCACCCGTATTTTTTATTTCACTTATTTTGAGATACAAGCACCTAATGATCTGTTTTGCATATTATGCAAATAAGTATGAAAATTCCAACTGGAAGAATTCCTAGACTTGCTATGAAAAATATAGAAATATATGCAGTATGTCATTTAGAAGTGTCAAAAATTAAATAATATGGGTAGTAGGATGTACATCAATAATACACGTATGAATATCTACAAATCTAATACCATCATTCCCGCTTTGGCCATACTCCGATTTCTTTCAATTTTGGTGAAAACAATTGACAGTGGACAGTATATTAATGCATGAAAAACAAATTATTCATGTATGTGGTTAGGTTTTGTCATCCGGTCAAGGTTGCACAAACAACAGGCAAAGGAATGCCATGTTAAGAAATTAAATAAGAAAAGCATGTGCAAATGTAAGAATAAAGTATGCACATCAATGTGACAATAATGGAGTTAAAGAGGATGAGAGCTGGGAGTTCAGTTTAAATAATAAAGTATTTGAAGGTACTCTGGTACATCCATATTCCGTCGTATCAATGCGATAACAGTGGGCTAGAAGAACGGGCCTTAACCGTCATATCCAGTACTCACATCCCGTATATTTCTAAATTTTATTAGAGAAAATTGTTATCAGAAAGAAATTATCATCTTTCCTTGAACAAGTTGTGTTAGACAGGAATATTTTTTATTAAATTTGACTGACCAGTGTCACTCCGCCGTGCCAGGAGCTTTGAAGTTTAAATACATCGTCACCACATCACTGATTTAGCTTAGCTCTAAATTCGAAGTGCTTGGTCTGATTAACAAGCTCTATTAAATTAAAGAGTATATGTAGCGCTCGCGCTCGTAAGTGGATGTTTCGGCATTTTCAACATTTTAGCTTGATAGGTCTATTTGTTTAGATAAAATATGTCTGTAGTCTCGTCTGTGTGTATATATGTGTAGCTGTACACGTACAACTTACAAGGTATAATGCTTGGGTAATAGCACGATTGAGATAAATAATTTTATAATAATAACCGGATAATTCAATTTTTATAAAAAATAATTGTAAAACGGAATTATTGAAGTACCCATGGTTATGCACATGTTCATTTAAAAGGAAAATATTACAAAGCAAATTCAATTCAGATTTCATGTTTCTAAATACAAAATACTTTTTCTATACTAAAATATTAAAATCAAAAAGTTGACGCCTTCATCCTTTAAAGCAAAAGTTTTAAAACAAAGTAAATAATGTACTACATTTTTTCGCAAAAGTATGTTTTCTCATAGTGAAATGTGTTATCACTTTAATAGTACACCTTGTTAGCACGCACTAATCATGAGTCATGAAAGACAATTTTCATAAACATATACATCAAACTAAATGTAAATTATTTCATCCTCTTCGGTTTACGATGTTCATAAACTGGAACTAATTTATGTATACAAACGTCAAACCCACATCGTTAAAATTGTAGTATTAAGCAAATAAGACAAATCAAATAATTTAGCTACAATGCACGGCGAGTAAAGACAGCCCGTAGTATAGTGCAGACCGAAGTCCAAATTTTGATGTTTGTGGGAATAATCAAAAACGTCTTCATGCTTTTTTGCACATTTTAGGCGTCTGTAAACATATTTAATTGCTACATTCCATAATTATTCTACAGCTCCAACTTTATGTATTAGTTGACTCTGTAAACAAAACAGCAATTACTACTCCATATTATTTGATATGTTGAGTATGGGCTTTTTGCTGTAAGACCCAGTCCATGTTGCTGTACTGAAAATATCGACCCGCATTTTTTATACGTACGAAATTGTTGAATTTTTTTTATCTTAATAGGACACTACGGAGCTTCGAATTTATTGTTCATTCGGCCTGGTCACATAAGGCATTCAATGTCAAAGTCAAACAGTGTAGGAGATCTCTTATATATATAAGTTATACAAGTAAGGATTAGTCGTGTTTGCAGTCAATCACAATACATCTTTCTTTGTGTCACTAGCCAAATCACAGAACACCTTCACAAAACTGGTGCACCGCCACATGTATACTATGGTGCTACAAAAATATATTTACTTTGGCTTTCAAATAGATTACTGTATTTACTGCTTGCACACTACTTTAGTTAGTCGCGCAGGTTAGATTACAGTTACGAAAATAATTATTTCTGTCGTAAGGCCGGCGTTGTATTGAAACAGTATGTATCTACATTGAAGCTATTGAAATAGGTGTACTAGGCTATTTAATAATTCTGCTGCTTCACAACACCACAATAATGCACAACAGAAATCTACTACGGAATTCCGTTTTACATCACGGAAATAGTAAGAGAAGTGTTTCCGCTTGCTCTATATTACTAATTCTGTCCTTTATTCTATGCAGTAATGCTAAGCAAATAGGGATGGATTTTATACTTCCTAAAGTGATGCTCTATCATGTTCATATCACTCATGCCTCGCTTGAAAAATTTGGTGCATTGTCCCTGTGTTTGGAAGCAGTACCGGCAAAATACCATCTTTAGAAAGCTCCCACCAGAACTATCCACTTTCACTGAAACGTATGATATCCATGTAAAAGTAACTACCGTATTCTCGCTACTAGTGATAGCCTCCCTTCAATTAATGCCCATGAAGGCGGCTTAATCAAATTTTAGATCTTCTTGAGTAATAACCCCTATCAAATTGCATGTTAGTGTAAGCAAGTGGCACAGGGGACAAAACTTACCGAATACGAATTTTTGCTGTTTAGCACGTGCTATAATTGGCGAGAATAGAGTTTGACTACGCTATAGTTTGATGCTCATGCTACATAACGAGAGAAGGGAAATTTTTAAATGGTTTGTAAATCTAATCAAGTGAATATAAAGAAGATAAAAGCAAATGCATGTAAATATTGATCCGTTATTGTTGCAATGCTATGCTTATTTAAGGCGATTGCACTACGTCCATCTTTGTTTTCACTTCTTCCAAGCTCTTCAAGAAAAGCTCTACTCCTGGCTGGCTAATACAACCATCAGATACACAGCGCTAAGCATGCATATACCTCCAGTTCTAGTTAGTCCGAAAACGTCCAGGAGACAAAGGCATTGACACTATATCTGTTCCTGTTGCCATTGTACTGCCATACTGTTGTCTTAGCGTTTTTAAATGACGGTCTATTGTTCTAGTCAACATTCTAGTTCATTTAGGAGTAGAGCTCGGACTTGGCATTTTTTTCCTTTCTTCAAAATTTAAAACTCTATTTTGATTGGGTAAACGTATATTGTTTCAATTCACTTTATGTACACATATATGCCTTTTAATCTGCCGAGTCGTTAATATATTCAATTATGAAAATAATTTGTATGTACCTAAACAGCTACTTTTAATTGGCATTCTTTTCACAATATGAATACTTATACTTTTAGTGTCAAGATATTAGCGTACTAGTGAAAGTAGTGCCTGCTGCCCACTGTGATGCGCCGCAGCGTCGGCAGCTGTGAAGATGATGCATGACAACTGCATCCACTTACAATTTATTAGCGTAAGCACATGTTTGATGGCGCTTTCCTGTAATTGTCATAGACGACGGTGCGGTGCAAATAAATTGACTGACACTGCGTGCATGCTGTTCTTTACATGGACACAACAGTTCATGGAGCGGATGAGTAGATTTGTTATTCGAATAGGAGGATGCACCGAGATTTGAGGACATTATTGTTTCAATGCTTTTCTCACACCATTTCTGTGTTCACTACGTTTTGTTCTTTGCACTACTTTTCACTTTTTGTCATTATATGCGTATATGTTTCGGTGTTGGTTCTCATTTTTGCTACGGCGAGCAACGTGTGTCAGAAAACTTCTTTTTTAGATTTAGTGATCAATTTTAGTTTACTGTCAGCATCTTTAAAAATTTCTCATAATTTGTTTTCAGCGTTTGGATAAATATTAATTTTGTACATATTACATGTTACATGTATCCGTAAGTTATTAAAAATATTTTATTAGCCGTTATTAATGGTTAATCCCTACTACAACATTCAAAATAAGTGCGTATAATATACAACATGTAACACACTCAAATATTCTATCCTATGCTGTCATTGGGGCTTATTCTTTATTGAAATCTGGTAGTCTCTGGTACGCTACGGGGCTTGTACCCCACCGAGGTCCGGTTTATGATATCATTTGTATCAAAGCAAACCAATTTCTTTTGACGCTTATATTGATATATAACGTATAATATGTATCATCGTTTCGCTTTGATGTGCATTTCTATCTTGCATTCAACTTCGAATACTGCCAGTCTATTCGTACTTTAACTGTTTAAAGAATGTAGATTTTGAAATTCAACTTTTGGGAAACAATGTCCACGCAGAGGGGGACCGTAGGGGTCGACTTTGTGAAGTTCCCCTGGGTCAATTTTAACTTGCAGATGAATGCAGGACAGGTGAATTAGTAATTTTTAACCTGAAAATAATTGTTGAGCACTTTCGATTTATTAATTATTTATTTATTCAATTAACGTTATGCAGAAAGCTGGCTTTTGAGGTCAGAAGTAACTGAACTTTGGAAATGAGGTTACTAGTTGGTCTTCTATAGTAACCTAATTTTTAAAATAATTCGTTCGTGGTCGAGAAATTTGTCAATTACAGCAACAGTTTCTCACTCACGGCAATAAACAAAAAGGAATAAACATGTATATATAACGATAATGATGCTTGATGATGACTCATATAACATACATGTTGCAAACGTACACACGCCAGTTCGTTGTAAATAGATAAGTGTTTGAATCATTTGCTTTGAAAAGAAATGTGTTATGGGGAATAATTTTGCTAGTGAACATGATCTTTGTGGAGGGCAATGTTCCTGAGGGGACGTCGGCACCATACACAAGTGTGAAGGTGTGCATAGGAAGTAGTAAGTAACAGTAATGACCGTATATATACGAAATTTACCTTCGAAGGCTTTGCATAAAACTAAACATGTTTCCTGCAATTGTAATTTTTAGTTGTAAAACTTGTGTAGCAATGCTTTCATTCATGAAATCTCAAAATACAACTGTCAAATTTTTAAGTATTTGATACTTCTTTAAAGATGCTCATAGATAAACACACATTAGCAACAGATCACATGTGTGGTTAACTGTTACCATCTGGTTGTAAATGAAATGAACATTTTTTTATTCAATTCAATTTTTAAACAGAAAGTGATCACTGATGTGCTTATAAATACTAGTACTGCGAGTAACGGTACTTCTTCGTCAGTTACATAGCATTCCAAGTTGTCTATTTGTAGTAAGTTAAGTAACGCAGAGAAAGCGACAATTGCTGGTCAGTAATTTATCCTAAAAAGTTTCATGAAGAATATTCCAATCATTAAAAAGTATAAGAGTTTCTGATGTCTATATAATAAGTCGTGTTCCTAGAAGCAATAGCTTTTCATTATTCTTTGTTACTCAAATTTCAAGTACATTATATATGTGTATGTTTGTACTTTTTTGAGGATTGTATTTTCACGTCCTTGCAACGAAAAGAGAGCAGTGTCATCCATACATGTTTGTATTGAATTACATTTGTCATGACCTTGCCTTAATGACATCCGTCAAAAGTCAGAGGTCAATCGGACTAATTATTAGACATCACTATATCTTCGCAAAATCACTTACTTTGTGAACATCTCTGATGAAAACGTCCAGTTCAAAAATGTATTGATGTGACATGTGTGCAAATTGAAAATAAGCGTCCTCTTAGATGACATAATCCACAATAATTATAACAAACATATCCTTTTAAAGTTTGAATTTCTTGAGTTTCTTTAATCAGAACGAAACAAATATCCCTAGCAAGATCATCTCCTCAGTTTGCTGCGGTCTCAGTAGGACCTGATTGAGAAAATTAGATTTGTGCCAAACCGAAGAACGTCTCAATGCGCTACACAACAATTCTTTCATGGGATTTTCGTTCTTCTACGATTCTTCTATATATTTTCAGTTTATATTTCTAAAAATCTAATTGCTGGGTTTTATCTAAAATCAGTGGATTAATCTTGAAAAGTGAAAAGTACTATTTAAAAATACACGTAGAAATATTTACTTACAAGCGCTACCTCTTTGTTTTTACAATGCAACAGTCCACTTCACCCTGCTGTATCATCATATTTTCGGGAGGAACGAGCGGAAATAAAATCTGACAGTGTAATTCGAAGAAAATTTGATCCCTTCGACGAAGTTGCATTCCCTTCCTCCACAACATTTTTCCTATAATTTCTCCATCTTACCTTACAATGCCATCATCACGCAATCCCGCACGATCGCTTTATTATTGAAATGTGACTTTTACACATGGCGTAAGCCTGAGCCGTATTCGGAGAGGCGTGTTTAAAAGTTTCATAATGAGTTTACCCTTTTGACCTTTAACTAATGAAAAGAAAGAAGAGCAACAGTATAGGTGTGGCGTGCTCTTTTCATAATATGACTCTTATTATAATCAGTTGAGATCGTGGGCCTTGCGATATTATTAAATGATCAATTGGAACGATAACAAAGCCCCTGTTTCGTTTGTGTACTTCTGCCACCCTAGATATATATACACTAGAAACGAATTTGAAACTTTGAATTACGACATCAATTAATTGTTTTCTGGATTCTGACAGGAAAATTTTAACACCCTTTTCCCATATGTACGTATTTCGTCGTAGCTCATATTATTGCCCCTGTAGTGTATGAATGAAATATGTGCATACATTATCTTCAGGTTTTGATTACATTTACATTACATGATAGGCCAGTACTCTTTTATACAAAACACATTTTCAAAAAGAAATGATTTGTTATATGCCACGGTGTTCGTAGTCCCAATCCCAAATTTTCTTTTTCTTTTCAAAATAATATGGTAATTAGCACATTCAAAATGTGCGTTTTGATCCCGTACTATGGCGCCAAATTGGTTTAGATTGCTTCATTTTCCGACATTGTCCATTGTGCATTGTGTGAAATAATTTCAATGGAAACGAAACAACGGCTACCTTATAAATTCTAACAGAGAGAAAGAGAGAGAGAGATGCATATGTACAAATTTTGTATTGACTGAGAGTATCTCTATCAGTTTCGTTTCATTGCCTCTTTCTCCTTGAGAAAAAGCATTTATTTGAAATTTTGGTCGTTCATCCATTCACCCAATTAATGAACACACAGACATAGTCAACCTATTCTGCGTAGGTGCTAAGGCAGGAACGTACACTCGCATTAATTTTGGGTACAACTTTTGTAAGACAATTTTTTGCTCGTACCGTAGAGTATCGTACTCGCTCTTAATAATAGAGTTCTCATTTCGATATGCTAAATACGGTACAGGTGTAACATTTAATGTGTTTGGGTACGTAATTCACAAACCCCTTCTCTCTTCCATCCACCAAAGTACTTTACAGCTCATTGATGAAGACGATGTTTGTATTTCTTCCCCCATCAGACAGAAGTTTAATCTTTCAAAAATGCGGCAATATTTTTGACGAGAGTTTATGCCTCATGCATAGCCAAGAGTTAAATCTGAAAAGGTTGTGGCGTAGCAACTTGTGGCAGTAGCAGTCCTATGTTTATCTTTCTGGTTTTTATAGCTACCATTTAATGTATTATGTAGTGTAATGTCTAGAGATGTCATATTAAATTCAAATGGTATTGAAGTGTATGGCTTCCCAGTTTAGAACCCAATGTTTTTATTGAAGCATAACGATAGCAAATTTGAAGTGACTTTTCAAAGCAGTTAAATGACTTAAATGTTGTTTTTTTCTAGCCCTTTTACAACGTTGCAGTTTATTTCTCTCTATTACTCTCCTTGCCTTGTGGTATTTTTCTCATCTCATTCGTTAAATTAAATGTCCAACAGTTTGAAAACTGGCAACAAGCTGTATACACGCATCACGGCGCAGTAACTCATCTTGAAATATGTAAATAGTGACGAGCGTCTATGTTTGTAAATCGCTGTCACTATGTGAGCACACAGTCTTGAATATATACAGTTTTTAATTAAATATTCACACCATGTATTTTGAAATGCGGCTTCTAGTAGCTGCGAAATCTGCTCTTCTCATTGCCCTCCCTCCACTTAAATCATTGATTAATAAATTTGATAATCGTAAATATGCAAAGCGTACATTTATAACTTGTCCCATCAATAGAACAAACTGGAAATCATCGTCGTCATCATCTTTACGTTCAACAGTAAGTTGTCTTGATGGCGTTGCTTGATTATTTAATGCCTAATAGCTGTAGAAGCATGAGGGAGAATCTTAACTACATTTTCTCGATTAGTTTACCTTAAGATATGATGCCGTCCCAGTTGTACCAAAATATATTCAAGTCGATTATTTCTGTAAAAAACGCCCGATAAAAACGAACATCTATCGCATCTAATATGTATGAATTAAATGCAGATTTAGTTTGCCTAAACACATTGTGGTCATTTCTACTATTTTTGACAGACTAGCAAAAGACAATTAACGCTGTCTGGGAACAAGACGACGATGGTGGTGGTTGCAATAATGATGATGATGATGATGACAGAACAAGTGATCAAAACAAGAAGTGTCTATCTGACCTGCTCATTTATGTAGCCTTCCTGCATTAATCTTCGACCATCAGCGACCATAAAAATACGAGTAAATAGATGATGTGTATAAGAGAGCAAAATGGAAAGACGTCAAAAGGGGGTGTCACTTTGTTTTGCACCACGCACACTGCTACTGCTTCTATGACTACTACTACGACACAGGAGGGCGAATTAATACTTGCACCGACATTCATGCTTTGAGCTATATTTGCACATGGAGCATAATTATAATATGTATTTATAGCTATGATTTGACTGCTAGCACCGCCAATCGACACTCTTCTGCTCCGCTTATCTGTATCGGTGGTGGAAACGAAAGAAAAAGAGTCCAGGATGGAATAAATAAAAAAAGAAGTCAGCCAAAAATTGATATACGATCGTGCTAGAGGATCGTCCTCACATTAACTTTTGCTCTTTCTGGTTTATAATGACGTTAGTATCTAACATCATCGTTCCTTGTCGTCCGCGTCCTTTTCACAAGAGTGATGTTTGTCTTATATGATAAATGTTTAGAAAAAAATATGGAGAGATAAATCGAAAGGAAACTTTCCAAGTTTCCCTCGCAGGGAAGTTGGATACACAATAAAAGTTGGGAGATACGGTCCGATTTTAGATTGCCTTTAGGGAATACAGTATTTAGTTGTAGACAAAAGAGGAAACTTTCCCTAAGCCTTCACTTTAAGAATAATACACAGACCGAGACAGCCCTGTCAGAGTACAACAAACAATAATAATGTGAATATATGTATAAATAAATCGGGAGAAATTACTATTAAGTCTCTCTCTCTCATTCTCTCCACTCTGCGCTGCTGATGTATTCTTAATCTTTGCAACCGGTTCGCACTCAATGCACAGAAAAAAAAATCATTTACGTTTGGTACTCAGGCATTTTCTTAGCCTTCACCTGAACGTATTGGTGCAATATAGCATTTTCGAGTCGAATTTTATAACTGACACTGTACAAACTGATTTTCCTCCATTCCTTTTTCAGATGATTTACTCTCATACTTCGAATGCTCAGGCAGTAAGTACAGAGGAGCAAAGAAAATTGTGATCAAGCTTGAAAAAATGCATTGTACAGGCTTTTTTCTTTTTTAAATTGCCAATCTCAACCCATGCCGGTTTTGAGTGTTTACAATACAGTTTTTCATTGCCTACAAGTAATGTGCATATTTTAAATGCCATCTTGCCGGTTGACATAAAAAACACAATAGGGCGCGCACACTACCAACAACAGTAGTTGTAGTAAGTTGGTATAAGCCTGTGTGCAATCTTTACAGATCCTCATCCAACTGTACCCATTGCATTGGTCTTTCTCTCTCCATCTCTCTACCTGTCTACGCGACACTATTAATATTTTTAATATTTATAGTGTCTCCATAATATGAGCACAACCAAGAGTCATTTTATTTTATTGCCGTTTGTCTGGCTTAAGTGGTAACTACTGTCTTTCAAATAAAAAGGAAACGGCTACACCACCACCACTACTACCACCACCACCACCACCATCAACATCATCATCATCGGCAACAAGAGCCATGCTGCACAACTACAAATAACAAAAGGGTAGTATATCTTTTTTCTGGTGACGAAGTCTATTAAGGTGACAGTGTGTGGGTGAAGTCATCATCCCACCATCAGAGTAGCAGAATAATCACACCTTTTTTATGCTCATTAGCCTGAAGGTAGTAGTACAGATATTATCGAGGAAGAAAGAAGAATGAATCTAAATTATTTTTTTGGCAATTCGTTTTTTCAGTCCATGTCCAAATTCTCTTCTCTACGGGCAAGTATACATACAATAAAATGAACACCGTAGCGTGAAATACGCTGCTGCTGCTTCTTCTTCTTCGACTCTCTCTGGTTTGATAATAGCAGAAGACCACAAAAAAAGACAAGTGCTTCGTCTTTTTTTACTAGCTCGTTGTATAACCTCATATTATCGTCGAGTTCATCCGTCCTTCTGCTCAGTGACGATTTTCATCCACTTTCCACCTGCTACTGTACATGTCGTCGTGTGCTACGTGTGATTATGATTATTATGCACATACATAAACGCACAAATGTAGAGACTCCGGTAAGAAAAACTTACTTTTTCTTGACCTTCCTGCTGTTCCCGCTGCTGTTCTCTCTTGCTCTGCATCACCGGTGTGTGCATTCAACAACGCACATTACTATTTCACAATCGCGACGATAAATGCTGGTGTTCCTGCTAATATTAATGACTGTGATTATAAGATGATGTCCGTCCCAAAATGTACCTGAATAGACAAGCCTCTCGCCTGCCGCCACGGTACCTAAGTTAACTGCTCAAGATTTTGTTGTCTTTGTTGATATTATTGTTTATTAATATAAATATGGTATGCTTATTAAGCATACTGTATCTCTTGGGTCTGCTCCTTCGCTGACACTGGCTCACTATTATTGTTAGATTGTTGTTGTTGTTATTATTATTATTATTATGGTACTTGCCTACTCTAACTCGATGATGAGCATGACATCATCATCGGCGTCGCGTCAACTTGTAATCCCTATAAAAACTATTGAGGTATGAACATTCATGATGAGCGTTTCTCAAAACTGGCCTCCTTGTACCTGATTCTTGACAGATTTGTAGTGTTGCAAAGGAAAAAAGAATGAAATTCATGGTGTATTGTAAAAAACGATAATTTGCTTCTGATCATCAGTGATCCTTTTAAAAGGCCTGTAGGGCAAGCATATCTAACCATATTTACTGATGCTGAGCATCCAGATTAGATCATTTTCTTCGTCTTGCGATGTGTGAGCATCTTTTTTGATGATGATAATAATAATAGTCGATGTTTGTATGATTTATGTTATAAAATCAACATCAATTCTTCTACCAGTTTGTTTGATCAATTTTTGCTTTATGTAGAGCATCCATTATTTGTGCATGATATCCACTGAAATGAGATGTGTTAAAGGCATGAACGAATTAAGCTTCAGTGCAACGGCTTGTCTATAATAATAACCTCTTGTCTGTAGATTCATGGTGATTTGCGAGCAACAAAAGCCCTTCATCAGATCGTTTGCACGCATTTAAATTTGTTTAAATTTTGTAGAAAAATAGAATGTGCAAATGACTCGAAAATGGAATCAATGTCTTTTTTTGCCGTCTAAGCCACCTATTTTTCATTTGGTTTTTTTTTCTTCGTCTACTTTTAACCTGACATAGAATTGCAATAAATGAGCTCCATTGTCTTTCGCAACAACAACAACCAAGATCATTTTATACAAACTTATCAATTCACCTTAGGTAATAAGTAATGATAAGTCAAAGTGTTTCTCGTCGCAATTCCCAAACATGAGCATCATACTAATTAAACGCTGATGAAAATTGTCCCGAAAATCAAATTTGGCTTTACACTCAGGCGCAATTTACCCTTGTATGCATGACGAGCGTACACACACACACACACATATACACCTATTTTGCTTTTAAGAACAAATCGATCCATCTGGTCATTAATTTACGTTACAACTATAAGTTGTTGTAATGTTGCATTGTTTGCATCCTATCAGCACCATCACAGCAATTGATACATTTAAAAATGTTTACGACCATGGCCACTACCACCATTATACTTAATTATTGATGTAAGCATCACGCTGACGGACGGATGGATGGCTCAGCAGCTGCAGACTTGCTTCTTCTTAATGGAAATGGAAGCATAATCATAATCATGATAATAACCATAATGCAATCTACATGGTTGCTTGTTGCCAGTTTGGTATGCATGACTCGTGCATGCCATTCTCAACTTGTTAATCTGCTGTTGGCGTGTGGATCCTGAATCTTGAAGTGTGCAACAAGCAAAAAGAGACTTTTTAAAACCATGTTCCTTCTGAACATTACGCTTCCTATCATATTTTTCCATGTACAATTTTTTTTTCTTCAGAGAAATCTCATCGTCAGCGTAAGTGGAAGACTTGGGGTTCCTTTAAACGAGAAGATCAAGTGGGCCGAGGTGGTGGTTGCGTGTTCTTCTCTTGGTGAATTATACAGCGTTTCTATCTCTTTAATTCTTACCTTCTTACTCTCTGCACTTTACAAGTCGCACCGAGCATTATATTAGAGGTCTCATACAAAAGCTGCGTATATGAATTACACATATACGATGTCTTATCAAAATGCAGAAGAATAGACTTCACAACTGTTGTATTAAATGGATCCTTCTCCTCTATTCGGCCTGGTTCGAGGTTCCGATTTATTCACAGCGCTGACGTAATCCACTCGGTGTGCCTCGGTACTCGTCGTCCTACCTTATATGGCCAAGTTCAAGAACAACATTTCTTTTTATATGGGAAACTCTAGCATCATCATCTTACCTTACTTTCTTGTGTTGCAATAAGATCAAGTCGAGGATGGTCTTCAAGACGAAGACGACGATGATGGGCATGAACTCTCCAAGATAGTATGCACTATGCAGAGAAGTCGCCTTCTCTGTATGTGTGTACGAGTGAAAACTCTCTGTATTGCATTGCATGTACAACTGTCATTATTGTTACGATGATGCATAAAATGTGTATGTCTGTCTGTACTGCTGGTCATAATGCATTATGCCAACTACATACTATTAGAAAGCCTTAGAAAAACATCGTCTAAACTCTGAAAACTGAAGAGTAGAGGAGCATCCTCAGAGCAACTGTCTGCCTATATATGCCAGCAGACATCAGAGAGCTCTTCTAACAAGTAAGTTGTAATCATCATATCAAAAGCGTTCACTCCAACACAACTGACTAGTTGTTGCATGAGCATCAAGGTGATGAGTTGCTCATGAAAAGGTGCTCTGGGACGGGCATTTGTGCCCATAAGGCGCGCATTGATCACACTGCTACGGCCAAACTCTGCAAACTGTGGCGGTAGCATGTTGCCCCGACAAAATCCTTTTTTCTTACTATGACACATTGCTTATTACTAGTAGCATCGTTTTTCTGCTCGTTGTATTTGTATGAGGAGAATGCTGCTTGCTGCTTTCGAGCAGAATATCAGGGTATGTGTTGGCGTTTTATTTCATTTTATTCCATTTGACGAGATTTTTGAAGAGCGGAGTTGAAAACATTCTGTCTCACATTCAATCGAATTCAGGATTGCACTACGAAAATATCAAGTAAACTTCTTTGTGCTGATGATGTCACATGGATGTACAATATACGAAATGGGGAACATGATAAATGTAAATGTGTGAGCAAGCCAACTGTGTGTTTTCCAACTATTTGGAAAACGCTGAGATAATATGGGGCATGTCCAGATGCAATTATAGTAGCCACCGTAATCAGTTAAATTGTACAGATTCTTGCTGGCTCTCTAAAACCATTTCGTAGTGCTAAAATTCTTTCATTAATTAGTTTTCCGCCTGTCTTAGAATGACTGACAAGTTCAGAGCTGCAGTGCTTCTGAAATGTGCATTGAAGAGAAGGCGTTTTAATTGAAATTCAGTACATTACCCTTCAGTTTGGACTACCGGCTTGTACACCATCGTATTTTATTGCATAGCGTATACCGCGCTTCGAAATTAATGTTGAGGCGATCATCCATCACGCAAGGTTATAACACGAAGTTCTAGACCATGAGGTATTGTAATACGCAGAAATAAGCTTAAATTAACAATATTTCGATTTCGACGTGTGAACATCAAAGACCTTTGATACAAACCCGTGGATGTTTGACTCAAAGCGGATCCTCGCTACCACAGACCCAAAGCGGATACATTGTCACAGTGAGAAAAGCAGAGACCTCCTGAAGATTTAACATATTGGTGCATTACCAAATCCTATTTTCACCTTTCCAAACTTCACCCAAGTTTTGCTCATAAAATGAATCATTTATTAAAAGAGATTTCGATATTGGATATGGGACAGGTAAAAGTATTCACTTTTCCGGACACCAAACCAAAACAAAGTGTAATTGGATTTGAACTTACAAGCTTTAATAATTTATAAAATAGCAATATGCAATCTACTAAGTAAGATACTGTGTCCCATTCCCATAATGTCATATAGCTCAACTTTCCCCGAGCTCACGCTCCAGTACTAGTAGTCAGTAAAAGCTTGCTTTATCTTGTAATAAATAGAAAGTGTGTTGTAGATCGTAAATAGGTAGTACTGAATACTATATATAAAATGGACAACTTGACATATCAATTCCACACAACGAGTAGTACTTTTTCCCTTCCACACACTAAAAATGCTGTTAATTTCTCACTTTACCCCGTACGATAGTACTAAAGTAATGGGCATTCCAATTCGAATTCTACTCAAAGTGTAATACCGTTTGTATGCATCATACATTAAGTTACGACAATATAAATAAAAACATTTGAACTTTGACCTCTTGTGGCACCAATTTACAGCGGTCAATGGGTGCACATAATAATGGCCCCCAATGGATTGGGGAAACTAAAATTTAAAAATTCCTCGGTCGGACCAAAGGACGGACGGACATGTCCACAAGCTGAAACCCAAATAAGAAAAGTTGACACTTTCAGTATACTACCTAATAATATGGATAAATAAAGCAAATAAGGGAGTCACGTTGACTGGGAACAAAGTAAAGTAAACCAATGAAATTATGCGTGGGTGACGTGCTCCGGTCTAGCTAAGCATTTCTCTGCATTGAATACCACGATACTAGAAGTATGAATGAACGGGAAACGTCAAGCAGCAAGAGCAAGAGCTCATCCAACATTGATCATTTTGTTAATTTGGTGGTTAAGAAAGCAACGTCAGTAATAACAGTGGTGAAAATATAAAAAAAATATTTGTATATTTTCAATTTTCCCTTCCCTTTTTCTCTTCAGTTGAGCTTTGATCGAGACTTCAGTGTACAAACTCGCCAACAACAACTAGACACGATAAAACTCGAAATGTAACTCGAAGCAAAAATGTGCCGATATAATTTGATAATGTTGAATCATCTGAAAGCAATTGAAAAATTGTATATGCCAACAGCACTGAACAACAACCATTTGAATTTTGAATTAAATTCACTTTCCAATTTTTCCCCTTCAGTCCTCAATTTCGATTTGCTGCTGGAATAAGTTACAATGAGACGAAAAGATGCCCAATATGTAAATTAGCCTTGTTACTACCCAAAATGTTGTCACTTTCCCCTTTCGACCCTTTTTCAATCCCAACACTTTTCCAAACCATGCATAAGGTTTTTATCATGACGGTTGTGTAAGACCGTATGGCTAGGAAAATGTTTGGTTCAAAATGAAAATTTCAGCACTAAACACACTCATCAGTCATCACTGCAATGAAACTCCATTGTACAAGTATGCTTCTGCTGACATGAGACTACCTACACCTACTATACTGCTACCTGGTAACTCTCAAAGCTGTCTGCTTTTTTTGCAAGTTTGCCTTTTCGGTATGCATGAAAGATGTCATTGTGCAAAGTGAGAATTTTTACTTGCAGAAAGGAAGATTGACAATTCAGCGACATATCCCCTCTTGCTCCCCTCTGTTATGAATCCTTTGCTCACAAGAAGGAGTTCTTGAGTTATACAGAACGAGCGCTCTCTTTTATACAAAAGCTTAATTCAAAACTGTCTACCTTCACATACATGACGACACACACACATAAATACACAACATCTCAACAAAATAATTAGCCAACAGAAAAGCTTGAGAGAAGCGGGTAAATGGAAAATTGAATAGACAGCATTTATTCGGAAGACTGGAATTGTTTTTCCTTGTGTGGGAGGATCCCATATCCACAGTGTAAATCGACTTCCGTTCCGTGCAATGAGGAAATTTTCGCACTATTTCCCAACGAAATCCTCTTTGTTCAATGCAGTGAAATGTTGTATTTCCTGAGTACAACCCGGGACACGAAAATATTTACTTGGTACATTAATTCAACGTATACTTATTTAATGCTTTGCTCAACACACAAGTTTCATAATATTCCAGTGTGTACAGACAAAGGGACAGTGAATCCAATAGAGATTTTTTCTCATGTCGGACCTACTGAAGTGTTATGCACTACAGCTCATACAACAGACTAAGGGGAAAGCACACAACTGCTTTCCTTTCCAGCAAACACGAAAAAGTGTGCTCATGCAGTACACATGATCCACACATGGTCATGGCCGTACACCATGAAAACGGAGAGAGATAGATAGAAAATGAATGTCAGTATGAAACTCACTGTTCGCTTTTGCTTTCACTCTGATTTTTCGCATTCGTACCTGTGCAGTAGATAAGGCGAGCAATGTACTGTTTCAACAATTCAGTTATCATAATCCTAGCTAATATTCCTCCCTTTTCATGATCATGTTGATGCTGGCAGCGTATAAAGCATCATGAAACATGCATGTTCGTACCTAAAGACATATATGCATAATTGATGTACATATGTATGACTGACGAGAAGACCGTGGGTTGATAAAGCCGCGAATCAGTTAAAGTTGTGCCAACGTTTCCTCCCCTGAGGAAATAATACAATTACAGAAAATATTTCCATCACGGAAATGATCTTACGTTTATTCAACAGGCAAAAAGCACAAGTCGATATCAATCTTCGTCCCACACATGTTATGGAGCAAACAAGTTAAACCTATAGTTATCCTGCCACTCCTGATAAAATTACTTTACCCCTTCGGAGGAAGTTTGTAGGTGGGTAGGGAGACTTTCTTTTTTGAAACTTTAAAGAATATCAGCTTTTACATAGAAAATAGAAAGTTTGACAGGAAACTTTGATAAAATGTGCCTATTTTGTGAAGATAGGAATAGGCTGTGAATTTGAAAATTGGATTTGAAATGTCAAATACTCTTTGCTACTTGAGTTTTCACAGTCGCATGAACACACGGACTCACAATGAATGTGTATATTTTAGACTTATTCAACTGCTAATAATGGGGATGCTTGGTGTGCGTTATGGCACGACATTTTTTGTACATGCTCTGGAAACGAAGTCTATTGGTGTATCACCCCCCAATTAGATTGAAATTGTAACTCGAAGGAAAAATGTGCTCAGATAACTTGATAAAGTTGAATCATCTGAAAGCAATTGAAAAATTGTATATGCCAGCAGCACTGAACAACAACCATTTGAATTATATTCACTTTCCTGCACCCTCCCCTAGTCGGCGAAAAACGCGTGGGAGCCAGCGTATATTACATAATGGAGAAGAACTCAATAGACATATTTAGTTTACCGAACATTCATAAAAATAATAATAGTAGTAAAATAACCAGCCAAAGTCCTCCTAGAGTCGTGAAAAGCATGAAAAGTGGTCGAAACAGCCATCTACAATTCACGTGTGTAGTGTTGGCCTTGTTGTACAAAAAATGTACAAATTTAAACTATACCTTATCTATTGTGTAGATTAACAGAGAAGAACATCACTGCCATTTGTTTTTTTGTTATCTACCCTTCTGCGTGTACAATGGCAGAAAGCATTCACAGTTGTCTTGAGGCGAAAGCCACCTTGGACTTTATACACAAAATTTCGTACCTACTGAACGCTTGTATTGAATTAAATGGGATCCTAATTTAAAATAGATGCTATGAAAATTGCTACTCTCTAATTATTTAGCATGAAAATGCTTAGCTAGTTTATTCGTTCACGGTGATGAGTGAGTGATAAGTGGGAGAAAGAAAGCAAAGTTGCACAGTCCCGATAGTAAATGAAGAGGAAATCCGCTTCCTCAACTTCCGGTTACTTTCCTCGTAATAATATTGTGTGTTCTTATCAAAGAGAAACTCTTTATCACGACTCCTCTGAAAAGAGGTTTTAAAGCGTTTCAAATGTGTAGGTGTCTATTAGAATCCAGACTCCGTAGACAGTTGTCATAATAGACGCGCTACGGTAGTGGGTGGATAGAACATTAACAATTCATTGATAAGAGCATTAAAATTGTATGTATATAAGAAGAGTCCCCAACACACAGAGAACAGACTTTACACATGCTTTCACTTTTTTTAAATAAATATATGCACAGCAGTATAAACGAGAAATGAAATTGGTTTTGGTTACAGTAAACAATGTTATACATGATGTTAATCACAACGAGTCCACAAAACAAGAAGTAATTTGTGTTAACTAATAAAAAAATTCCATCATTTGCACAACTAGTGGTGTACAATTCATTCATATTCATCTCTAGTCGTTACAGCACAGTATGCGGCATTTTTTCTGCGTATTTGACATTTGAAGTTGCATCCGAATATTCTGTCCTGGTTGTTATATAAAATATGAAGTAACCGCAAAAGCAATAGAAAAAAATTAGCAGGACCACGGTGCAAATGCAAAACTTTCCAAAATCTAACTAACCGTACTGTTTTCATGAATGACAAATAATGAAGTAAATAATTTCAATAATCGTTGGAGCAAGGTACGGTATGAGATGCAGCTATATTATGATCTTACACCCTGATACGTATCACGCTTTTTTGCATGTGCGTGCGTGGGCAAGATTTTCTTCTGCCACAATGAACATCTTCCAATTTACGCAGAGCTCATCTTTGATGCTACTGAGAGGCTGAGACTTCCCATCTGTTTTCTAGAATCTCATTATGTCTGTCTCTTCTTTATGGGGAAAACAGAGAAGGGAAAATTCCAAATAGCTTGTATGCTGTCGTTTCGCTAATTTGAGGTTTTTGCCAGAGATAAATAGTGGTAGTAACAAGAATGATACAATAGGCACTCAAATCTATACTTGTTCAAGTAGTGTTACCACTACTTTGAAACATCATATCAAGCATATAATCGTATTTATATATTTCATTAAATGGAGAAACTGATGAACCGGGTAATTTGATAAAGCATTTCTTACGGCGTGCAAATGCTGATGTCCGGTTTCAGAAATGCTAGGATAGACATGTGCTCAAGGCATTTTAGTCAACAATTTCCCACATGCTAAACCGTATCAGTCCGTGTAAGCACACGTTTCCACAACGGATCTATTCCAGGAAAGCGTATTCCCAAATGGTAGCCACCTACGACTTTATTGGCGATGGTACAGCATGGATTTACTGCAGAACGAGAATTTAAATAGAATCAATCACAGGACAGTTCAATTAATTGAAGCATGACAAACATTGACGAACAGATCACAAAATCACAGATAGTAGGTAGCAAATGGGAGAGGTCCGCTGATTCCAACATTCCCCCAGGACTTCAATATCTCCATCTTCTTCCACAACGTTGGTTATATGACCATGTCAACAGAAATTTGAACGTAATTGGTTCGTGGGACCTCTGATTGTGTCTTGGAAGTTGATTTCCGTCTTAAAGGGCAGGCAACTTTAGTCGTGTGATTAATACGAGGTTGAAAACCGTTGCCTTTTACAGTCTGTTCCATTAATTTACGTACAATTGGGACAAGAACATTGGGATTGGAATCGGGAATATGTGTATGAATATACATTATTAGCTTTAAGCCCAGAGACCGGTAATTGTTAGATTTAGCAAAGGACCTAAATTAGGATTGTCAGTATGTCCTAATCACAAGAATTAGCTGATGCACACAGGATACAATAATAGCACATTGGTTTCCCATTACTCTTGAAAACTACAGGCACGACAACTCCGATTAGACTTACTTAGTAACTGGAAATGAAGTTACCTACGATTTCACAATGTATGTACATATCTACAAACATATCTGCATTCTAGTACTTATGTATGTACTAATTTTTTGCTAGCTTTTTCATAGTTTACGGCAGCTATTACTTGTCTATATTAACAACGAACTTTCTCCTTTACATGTTATAAAATTCGTAGTTTTCATCATCAGAAATGCTACTGGGGCAATGGGAAAACCACATGATTTGCAATTTGAAATGGCCCCTATGAAAAAGACACCTAGGTATGTGCACCGAAACACCATGAGCCCCAGTTTATGTGAGGGAATAAATGAAGGAAGTGATTTTAAAAACTAATGTTGTTTGTAGGAAAATGTTCACTCACGCAGCTCATCACTACTTTTATGATGTGAATCCTGTGTATTCCTTCCGGCTACATTTAGAAACCATAAAGTATAGTTTTTCATCAAATGGAAGTGGGTGTTGTACAAGCAAATTCCCTCGCAGTTCTGAGCGAGTTCATGCAACCAGAAATGGCAGGGGTAGAGAAACGCAGGCGAGAAATAGAAACGTAGAGAAAGGAATCTGATAGCATCGCAAGACGGGTTCGACATACGTACGTGACTGTACATTCACGTGAATTTTTTTGCTTAGAAAACGCACGGTCTCGTTTGCGTAGAAAATAATGTAATGGGATCCTTTGGAGAAACAACGTAACGGTGAAAATAAATTCTAGCGTACGTATGAAATGATATGATCATCCATATCTTACAGGAACTGGAAAACCCTTTCTTAGCAGAATGCAAAGCTTCCATGGGCTATCTACGTGGCACCTGTGAAAACTTCGCCATGTGGACGGCAATAGTAAGCATCACAAAAATACTATAGTATTTTCTCGCGTAGCCCTAGTTTGTAAAAGATTCCTGTATGGACAAAAATTGTGACGTGTGAGCAGATTTTACTTTCTCTTTTTCACTAATTTAATGTCAACATATGTCGTCATCGTATTACTTGCACCTGCACTAACGTTCGAGTTTTAGAAATGATAATAGGATTTACGTGATCACCTTCGAATAAAGATGCTTACCTAGTTTGTGCGGATTTACCAACCCAACCATTATTTATATAGCATGTATATTTATGTTTTTTTCATTATTAACTACCGAATGCATGTCAATACTGAAAGTAGTTTATGAGATCAGCATTTATGTCTATCTGACAGTGGACATTTTAATTTCTGAAGGAGTTGACATGAATGTATATACCATAGGGTAAGTGGATACGCCTCAGTATCAAAGTTCAGACCTTCAGACAACATGAAGATGTTCTGTAAAGCTTGTGCTTTCGATAGTTTCTTTAAGCGATAGATTACATCGTTTTAGTATTATTATTATAATTATTACATAATTACATAAGTGTATAGCTTTATGCCTGTTAACTTCGAAATGGGTTACATTGTACGTCTTTCCACTGTTTAACTTTCCCTAGTATTTGGGACAGTAGTTTGCACAAGGTCAATAATATGATTGCCCTTCACAGATGGAGTCACTAATTAAAGTTTAAAAACAGTTTTGCTCTCCCAATCTGTGCACTTGATTTAGTGTGAGGGCGAGTGTGCTCAGCGCAAACAGGAAAACACGTAGCCAGAAGTTTTCGAGAAAACATGTTTTCGTAATTCTATGACGACAGCATCATGTAACGCAAACAAGCAACAGAGTGAAAACAAGAAGGCATTGATTTCACAACAACATGCACTTTTTGCAGTATATACTAGTATAAGTACTTGACCTGTACCAGCTGTATCATTACAAAACTATCACGGTCGTTCATAAGTCTACGCAGTGCAATAAGCGTATGCCGTGGCTAAAATACAGCAGTGCAATTCTCATTTACGATCACACTTGTTATTTATCAAAGAAGATCTCCCTCACAAAATATGTACATCCTAGAAAAAGTTCACTAGCGCTTCCGCTTACATGCTAAGCCCAAGCTGCTGCACAAGTGCTAACGTTAGTCGATATGTGCATGCATACAAAAGAGTGTTACGCTAACTTCCTGTGATGCTATATAGATACATACAAGTTTCAGCGGAAGTGAGGGAGTATCCGTTGCTGTAAGGATGAACAAGGCAAATTGTAGGAAGATCTCGCGAAAGCATTAGTGAAGATCTTTATTCCGTCACTTTCTCTCCCCCACCGACATATGTATATATGTACAGCAAGCACATTGCTCAACACATTCTTTTCTTCTGTTGAGATTAGGCTTGTTTGCCCACATGATGGCCCCATGTTGGGCAACGAGACATAGGTATATACATGTAGTGCAGGTTTTGCCGCTGTCCTTTGTGTGTCCTTACAACTTACACTTTCTCTCTGTTTACTTGGAAAAGTCAGTGAGTGAAAGAAGGAGAAAGCCAACTCACATGTACATAAGTACATATGTATATGTAGCGATAGGAGTGAAAGTGGATTTCATAGTAGCCGGACTTAGAGAAATATGGTGGTGTGCAACATGCAAGATAATGGAAAATGATCCCCGGTACCACCGTAGTAGCTGTTCCAAGACTTGCACAACCCAACACCACTCGTACCTTTCCCTGTATAAATGAGTTTGTGCACAGCAGTTGCAGGATAGATTGGGATCCATGCTAGCGGCTAGCTCAATTTTCTGCTCGTATAGTACTCAAGACGTCACAGGCAGTTGACGTCATGACCCCTCACGAAAGAGAAAAGTCGAGGGAAAGGGAGGAACTGACGGTGGGGTGGTTCATTCATAAAATTTTAGCTACTACTAAAGTATTGTACGTTGACTCATTCAGTTTGCAACGAGTCGCGAGTTGCTAAACATCTCAGACGTCCGTAGTACTCAGAACAAATATACATAACTTTCATTCCAGTGCACACAATCCCTTCTTTTTTCTCTATTTTATCTCGTACAGGCACACACATACACATGCAAATTTACATAAACGTAAAAAGCATACACAGAGCCAAATTGAAACAGGAAATTATTACCCACCTAGACAGTAATATTGAAAAATTTCCACAATTTTATCAAACCAGTGTTCTGCTCATTAATATCCAATAAACGCACACCACCGGCATCGTCTCCGCCACCGAGTCATTCAAGTAGTAGTACCGGCAGATTTTACCCTTGTTATTATTACTATTATTATTAATCATTCGACCCAACCACCAAGAGTTGCGTCTCGATAGCTAAACTCGATTCATAGAAACGACAACAACAAAAGGCAACATAACGCACACATTCGAGTTTGCTTTCCTTTTTGTATTGAATCATCGGATTAATCATCCTCACCAACTTCTTAGTCCCGTAAAGAAGGAAACACAGCAGCAGCAGCAGTTTGCGAAAAATACATACCAGAGTGCATACCCATAAAAGAAGCAAGAGGACAAACGGTTCGATTCTATCCTTTTTACCTTATTTATTTCTACGAGAGAGCAGCAAAACAACTTCCATCAGTAGTAGAAATAGTGCTGCACCCAGCAGCACGACAACGAGTTCGCCAAGCGTTGTCTTTTATCAATACCTTACGACGCTACATCTACCATCAAAGCGTCTTTGCTGTGCTGACGCAGTGTACGATGTAGATGTAATACCCCAGTACATAACACGTCTTCTCTGGGTTTTCTCGTTGCCGACGAAAGAAGAGATTGCTGGTCGTGTTGTACTTATCGTGGTAGTGGGAACCTTGGCTCTCTCACACCGTTGCTGCCGCTCTAACCAGTAATTTATATATTCGTGAGTGAGTTGGCGCTTCGCACTCATTCACTTTCTGGAGGCGACAGCATCAACATCTACCCCTACTACTGCCACACTATTTGACGCGTTGCTTGATCCAATGTGTGCGTGAATTTCTGTTACAATAGGAATACCGTCTGCAATAGCACCGCTCGCAAATAGCAGAGCAACAACAAAGCTGTACTTGCAGTAACAAGTAAAAACGACGCACACATGTAGAAAAAACCCCTTACATAACACTTACACTAGAAAGATTACAACACGTAATTATTATTATCACTGCCACTGTCATCATAGCGCACCGACTTCGCCGTTTTACGGTCAATCTTCGCGTGAGTGTACACCGCTGAACAAAAGCGACACTTTATTTTGTGAAAACTTTCATTTCGCACAGATTTTTGAGAAATCATGGTCAGTCTCACTTCGACTGTGTCTTTTTAAACAAGTCGTTGCTCTACCACGTGTTTGTGTATTGATATTGATTTATTGGCAGCATTGCTATCATCATCGTCATCATCTTTAGCTGGGTTACCACACAGCTATAAAGACAGCAGAAAGAGCCTTTTTGAAGCATTTTCTGCATTTAGTGCTTCTGCCATCATCAGCACTGGAGTCATCCCGATATTGAAGTACTTTGTGTTAGGAACGCTGAACAATACGGCGAGAGGGGGTGTTGTGTGGTGATTTAAATCACCATCGTATAATCCTCGTTGTTCATGTATAATTCCTACACAAGTTTGGTGAATCATGGACAAACACGTAATGATAACTATCTGTTGATTGTTAAAACATAAAAAAGTTGGAATGCTAAACAATGTTTGTTGTTGACTCTATGAAATTGTAACGAGGTGCTGCGTTTGTTTGCAAGAACTTGTTGCACCGGGAGAAACATTTTTAGAGAAATATTTACGTATGATAAAAGGGGCAATAGAGTAATGCCAAACACTTCTGTTCAGTTCAAGTGATAACTTGGTAAATACTTTGCAGAAGGAGAAAAAAGTAGGGGATGTACTGAACGAAAGCTTTGCAACAAATTGGGAAAGAAAAAGAGAAATACGTGCAAACAGATAACAGTAATAAGATTCACCACGTAATTATTTTTGTACTCGTTGAAACTTTTAAATTAGATGTAGGGGTATTGGCAAGGCTATAATATAAGATTAAACTGTGGATAAGCCATTGGCATCACAAGGTTCACCGGTGAGTCCGGTTGACATTACCATTTCTCTGTCTTCAGCAGAGTCGGAGTCGTCTTCAAGAACAGAGGAAGAGAAGTTGTCCAATATGAGAATGATCGAAGACCCCGTGTTGACATTGTGTCACTTCCCCAGCCCGGGATCTAACCCGGAGGTCCCAGAGAGGAAAAAGTCCCGGGTGTTACCGTGTGTTTCATTAAGTCTTCTGTGTTTTTCACCGCCGACCGCCACTTCTCCACCGTCTTCACCTACACTTAACAGCAGAAGGGATATCTTCTGTTCTCCAAAACTACCAACTTCCGTCTCTCCATCCTCATCTACAGAAAAATCCAGCACTGACAAGTCTGCCCATCATCAATCCTGTGAGGGACAGTTTGACAAAATCGACGACAGCCTTAATACTCCAGTAACGGCTGCAGAAGGAGCTAGCTTCTTTGGCACTACTGTGCCCCTTCTAGATCCCCCACCAATTGGTACGTCAGATTGTTATGCAATTTTATTTATTCAAACGCTTTGCTATTCAAATGCAATATTAGTAGTAGCATGTATAGTAGTAGTAGTAGTAGTAGTAGTAGTAGTAGTAGTAATAGTAGTTGTAGTAAGCCTCTTTCTTGAATACATCTTTCATACCATCTGGCCCTTTTCACATTCCACAAATGTTTATAAACTTTTGATGCAGCCATCTACTCTTTCATACTCAACCACACATTTGCTGTATTATTGAAGGGAAAAGTTGGCCATTGTCAACACATGAAAGTATTCATATTACAAAAACAACGCAATAGAAAGCATGCTTTGCTCACAGAAATTACATCATATTGCCATTAGTAGAGCCAAAACCTAACTCGTTGTTATTAGGAGCATCCATGTGTTTACGCATTTTTCCGGCATCAAGTTGAAAATTGGATGCAAAACAGGCAGACTGGGTATGCATTTTGACGTCACCGGTCACGATCATTTAATAATAGTAATACCTTCTTCTATAATACAACTGATGAAGAAAGCTCGGTTTTTCTATTTTCAGGCATGCCTCATGCCGAAAAAGCGTGGGCGGTCAATGCATGGCTACATGTTAGCAAAAATCGGTAGACACATAGACAGAAACACCAGCAAGCAACAGTGTCAACATAATAAGATCACAATTTGTGTCTCTGAACCGAACTGAACATGAATTAGTACATACGCTAGATAGGCTCTTTTCGCGCAAAATAAACATCACATCTCTTTCTTTCTCTCTCTATCTCTCTCTGCCTCTCTCTCTCTCTAGCAGCACCAGCGCTGTTATTAGGAGTCTCGTATCAGTTCTATCATTATTATCAGCGAAACGTTGTACTCTAACGTATAATGTTCGAAATGTGACAACGCCGTATATCTGTTTCTGTTACATATCGTCCCGATTCTAGTATAGAGTGAAGTAGGATGCATACATGTTTCCCAGCAGGTATACAAAATTGCATATTCGCCACTAGCTATAGAGATGATCCGAAGTCTGCACACTACAGCAGAATGCAACAGTCTTTTTGTTGCTGTGCATTTTAATCTGGCTTGTATCTTGTAGGAATGGTCGGAAATACAGAATACTGTTGACCAATAATATTGTACATATTGTGTGCTTTACTTTAGTTATGAACTTGTATGACGATAAATGATAAATTTCGCAACTTTTTTTGTTTTTGTTAGTTTTTGCTCTATAATACTCCAAAAATTTAGCCAATTATTATTGGCGTACTTTTCTACCCAAACATGTATACTGATGTGTTCCAACATAATAAACAAATTTATTTTCATATATTGTGCTCAGTATGTAGTTTTCAATAATAGGTTTGAAAAGCAAATTTATGATCTATATATACATATAACCACTTGCAGACAAAGATTTTGGCAAAAATAGTTTCCGGCCAAATAGCAAAGTAGAATGGTCACCTCCTTACAATTTAAGAAAGCTGTTTGTGATATGACGATATGATTCTTGGTAGAATGCAGCCAAGTCATATCACAGGGCTAAGTTGTATTTATAATTATTATTTCATACGAAAGTGTTTCAAAAATCGTTCAAAAATCTCTCTATTTCGCTAGACGGTTGTATACATATTATATGTGCATTAAATGTATGTATGTATGACCCATACGTACATAGTGAGATCGTTTTCCTTGCATTGAAACACGCGAAAATGCACAACCGTCCACTCCTCACACACATTCTGGCAGACACGAGATATTCGGAAGCGATAGGAGAGTAACGAGACTGCGGCTTTCGGAGTTAGCCCATGCATAACTCGCACTCGTTGTTGGATCCAAAAAACGAGACGACGAGCGAAGCGAACGAGAAAACATCGTTCGTGTTTTATGTGTATTGCCGAAATTGCACATTCGAGTCAAGTAAAAAGACGGAAAAAGTGGTTCTCTGGGATTCACAAGACACATGGAAATTGCTGTAATGTAGCCATATGGAAAGTAAACCATTTAAGTATGCACATATTAGGCACAGTACGTAATAGTAATGCACCATTTGGTTATGTACATCAACTTTGCAATATAGATATAGTTGCAACATTGTATATTGCGCGCGTTACGTTACGTATTGGTTTCGAGTTTCAACACTACTGCACAGAAATGTAACAGGGAGAAACAGAAACAGCATGCAGGGTTTTGTGGAGGAAAAAGAGGTAACGTCATCGCTATGAGTAAGTGTGCTGCTGTGCTGTTGGTGATGTTTAAATATCTCCTCCAGGATAATATAATATGATATTAGAGAGCAGGAGAGAGAGAGAGAGAGGCAACATTTCAACATCTGCTCAGAAAACGCAATGGATTTCTTGCAATTATAAATTAAAAAAAGGAACGGACTTGAGCATCTCTATACTGTCTACCTCACCTTACCTGCATGGTTTATTTTTTTTTGTTGTAGAAATGCTCTAAAAAATGCTACGTTATTATTATTTACTACAAGTGTCGAATATTATGCATGTCGTTGGCACACCTAATCAAGTCAAAATCTCTTCACGCCACTTAATCGCTTGGTCATTGCTCAAGTAAGTGTCGAGTGGCAACAAATGAAAAATGCTAAAACAAATGTATTGTTCCCTGATGGAGACCAAAGAGAATCAATCGTGCAAGGTGTATTAGTCATTCGCTTACATGTTTATTTGGAGAAACGCATACATCATCATCATTATCATCCTTTTACTTATAGTATGCCTGGAGGACTGACCAATGACCATTATTTGGAATAGTACACCGAGAGTATTAATGTTAATACTGCCATAATATTATTTTATGCATACCCATTCACCATTCCACTCGTCAAATCATTTGAATGACCATTGTGATCTTTGCTATTTAACTAAGTATGCCTAATAGTTGTTTAGCATGTTGTATTACTTTGTTTACATGCAACTCTGCATGAATACAGACAGGAGAGAGAGCCGTATTGAACTGCTTAGGTAAACGCGTATTATAGGAGCTGGGCCAAAACCATCGCATTTAAAGAAGAGGTAGTTTTTTCTACAACACAGACGGAGCCACGTTTGGAAAGGGAGACAGTGATGATGAGTATCACATCATCATCTCGTAATCTCGTCATCTTCATAGTAAACGTCATGGCAGCTACTAACAAGTAGGCTCGTCGCTCACAAACTGTAGAGAGACACATCTCCTTTGTCCATTCTTACAATTGTTAGTGTACAATTTCAAATTTCAACACAGCACACATGCCATGGAGCACTTGAGAGCTCTAATAGCTCTAACAATAACGATAATAGAAAACTTCTAAGATCAGCACACACTTCTGGGACGACGACGGCGTAAATATGTGTAAACGAGTTGTATGAAGTATAAAAAACGTAATGCTCAGGAGATGATTCTTTGCTGTGCTCCTTCACATGTCATTTTTGTGGGGATTTGTCCCGCAAGCCAAGTATTTTTGCGTGTTTTATTCTTCAGCATTTTGCTGCGCTTCACATCACGGCTGAATTCGCACTAAACAACCTGATGATTCAATCATATGCTAATTTGCTAATAATCATAATACTGCATGAAAATGGCTCCAACACAAATGTCTTGTTGTTCCTGCTTAATGGCCATTCAGCTCTGTACAAAAAGACTCACTTTTGTTGCATAAAGTTGCTAAAGTGCGTATAAAATGAAAGGGTTAGGCAGGTTTGTAAAATGTACATTAACTGCCGTCATCAGTGATCATATCATCATCCGTTATAGCTCTGCATCACCCTCTGCTTGCGCGACAAGAACGGTAGTATGTGTACAGGGTTATATTAAATTATAGAATGCGTACATGCCAAACCTACCCCGCTGAAGCGGTTTTTTGCACAGCACACTATTTCGCTCGCATTGTCTTGTAGTGTCATATATAAATTGCTGTAAAGTGTAAATAGAGAAACGTTGGGTTTTTCGTACACATTTGATCACCGAGGCAAGAATGACAAGTATCATATTGATGCGGCCGACAATTTGTATTATGTTGCATACCAATGGAAAGATCTTGACAAATTTTCGTGAATTTTACGTTAGGTGGTGAGATGGGGGCCATCGTCACATAAAAACCGCCAGCAGTTGTTTACAGTTGCTTTGCATTGCCTACTAATGATAATGTGGAGGTCGTATGTATATTTTATAATTGTGTTTGCTTTTCTCTGGTGGTGTGCAGGATCTTTGGATTCGGACCTGACACTTTCCTCACAAAATAGTACTCCCACGTCGAGTCCACCAAATAGTCCAAAAATGTTTCCTTCGCATCCTTCTCATCACCAGCCTATGGATGAGGCTCAGCAGCAACAGCAACAGTCTCAACAGCACCATCATCATCAACCGCAACACCAGCACCCGCAGCAACGGCTTCGCGTAACTATGCCAACTGTTACTCAACAGTCGTCCTTGAATACACCGTTACCTCAATCGGCTGGTTCACCGACAGCTGGAATTAACTGGATCCTTCCTTCGCCTGACAGATCTTTTTACGGCCCTCTCTTTGGGATTTTAACACCACCATCTCAACAACAACAGCTTTCTTTTTCCAGTGATCCTCAATCCGCGAATGCATCACAATATAGCACCCATTCTGAGTTTTCATTTGACCCGTATATTCTTGCCGAAGATCCGCTTCGGCAACCCCCTCCTCCACAACCTCAACAACCACCTCCACAACCTCCCCAACAACAGCAACAACAACAACAGCAGCAGCAGCAACAACAGTCTCAAACAAAATACCATCCATGGGCCACTCCAGAGTTTGAGCAGACATCTCAGGATCAAATGCCAGTCATACCAAAACAAGAACCATTCTCAGACTTTTGCACTGGTGGACCCCCATCGGTAGAAACCTCTAGCACTCAGGATACAAGTGGACCAGCTTCGGTTGGACTAGCAGAGTACAACCCAAGCACGTCTAAAGGTCACGAAATTTTATCTCAGGTAAGTGTACCCATGCTGAAAGAAGCTTCACATTCACAATGCGTTGATATATTGCACGTTGCTATTAGTTATTCCTCTCTCGCATCTCGCATGTGAAACATAATCTAGGAGAAAGCATAAGTGCTGTCTCACAGGCATAGTTGTATGCGTCAGCTAATAATAAGTTTGCCGTCAGTAAGACCGATGTTTAATAGTACCCGTTTTTCCTTGTTTCTTTCTTGCAAAGGTCCTGCCTGAATTTTCTCAGCAGGCTGGTCCTCTTCGTCTCGTTCCAGTAAAGCCCCGTCGTTACCCTAATCGTCCCAGTAAAACTCCAGTACATGAAAGGCCATATGCTTGCCCAGTTGAAGGTTGTGACAGACGGTTTAGTCGATCTGATGAACTCACAAGACACATTCGAATTCATACTGGCCAAAAACCTTTTCAATGCCGAATTTGCATGAGAAGTTTCTCCAGATCTGATCACCTCACCACTCATGTGCGAACACATACTGGAGAAAAACCATTCTCTTGTGATACATGCGGTCGCAAATTTGCACGGTCAGATGAGAAAAAACGCCATGCAAAAGTTCACACGAAATTGAGAACGCGCCGAGAAAAGAGTTCAGCAAGCAATGCATCTGGTGGTCCTAGTAGTACCATTACCAGTAGTTCCAGTGCCGCTGCTGCAGCAACCGCCGGCACAGCGGCTGTAAGTTCAGTTAGCGGTAACAGTAGTGTTGCACCTGTTCATATGCTAACAAGTTCTCAACAGCAACAGCAAAATACACCTCAACATCCGCTTCATCACTTGGGTGGCTCAGCTTCTCAACAACAACAACAGCAGCAGCAGCAGCAACAGCAGCAACGTCTCGCTCAGTCATCCTTGCCCCATACTATTACCTCTGAGGACCTCCCCATTGTGACAACGGGTCTGTGATTCATTTCCAGTAACGTAATAGATAAACCAAAAAGAAGGAAAGCTAAAAGGACAAAATTAAACAAGGTGCTCCTATATTAGTCTCTCGTGATCATAATGATGCGGTCATTTTTCCTGACGCCACAAAAACCTACAAACCACAGCGAAACACAAATTTTCATAGCTATAAAAATAACAAATATGATATAATTATACTGATATCATCAACCACTTCTCTCAGTAATGAAGTACAGGGTCAAATTTTATTTTGAAAAGAAAACTTTATGGTGAAATGTCACTGAACAAAGAAATCCGCTTATACACACATAAAGGATAATAAAAAATCATGATCATATACATACAGATTTAAAAACAGATAGCTAAAATTATCACATATAGAGATTTTGTAAAATGCACGTTGCGAAACTTGGATTTTCGTCATAGTTCGTAAAGCGTATAGTGAACTACGACGACATTATTGAATTACATTCAACTGAAATGTAGGAAATATGAAAGGAGAATTACTTTAAAAACTAAACAGAGTATCACAATGATTCTTGATTTTTTATTGTCCCGATGTCTTCTTACTCAAGTGGAACTTCAGAAAGAACTTCCACTGTGTTGCATTTCCTTAAAGCACAATACAACAATACTAACAAAAAAATGTAACAAATTTATTGTGTTTTAATCTCTTAAAAACTAATTCATCTCGTAATCTTACCAAAAAAACGTAAATGAGTTAAAGTATATAACTGTAAGTTGTTGTTGTATCTCACACGTACATGGTTTCATTGTCCTTGTAATCTTCACTTACCACTACTGCTCTACACTGACTACCAAATGAAGGTGTGAAGTCCGTAACACTTTTGCACTCTATCTAGGCACTTAATGATATTAGTCTTTTTAATCGTTCTCGTTGTCATCATCGTCGTCTCATTCTCGTGTCGTGTCGTGTTCTACCAATTACGCTGTGTCGCTGTTTTGCTGTATACATCTTCTCGTCGTTCGAAGAAAAACAAACATTCGTTCATCGCTGTAATCGTCGTAAGTAATTTTTTGTAAGTCTATGAACTATAAATATATATGTTATATTTTCAATTTTTAATCAACAATCTCTATATAATTATTATTATAAATATATAGATTACATTTGTACATGCACTAAATAGGAGTAAATTTAAAACAGCATTTATCAATATAGTGGAAATGATATTCAAAGCGGGGAGGTGATGATAAACGAGGCACAAAAGTTTTAACGTACTTAATATTTGATAGTAATATAATCTCAAAACAGTTCACACTCTATAAGTAGTACTTATAACAGGTATGTCTATGACAAAATGTGAAAGCCTGTGTCACAATATAATGTTAACTATTATTATACATGAATATATCTCAAATCAAAATTAAAAGAAAAGCATAACATAATATATCTTATTTATGTCCCTTTATTGTCCAGTTTCCCATGCATAACATTTCTCGTAGCATGAAACAAACCGTGCCTTCATTCTGCACACACACACACAGAGACACTTTTCTCTCCTGCCTAGCCTGCATTCTGCATAACACATTTTGGGTTGTTGAAAATCTGTTAGGGAGCGGTATTGGGGAGAAAACGCAAAACCACGTCGTCGTTATATATGACCTGGTCCACCACATGTTTCCTCTGCAACAAGAGTCGTAAAAGCATGCTTTGCTCAAATTCGTTTCTGTATTATGTACATTATCATTTCACTTTACAGCGATGCTTTCCACGCCATGGTTGACGGTGACGAAGACACTCTAGATGAGTCACGGTCTCGTATTGATGAAGCGTAAGAGAAAACGATAAGAAAAAATCGTATGTATAGAAATCACTTTCCTGACGGTTACGTTTAAGGGGGGATGTTTACGATTACTTACTACAAATTTTTTACAGCCAGCGCATTAGATAAGAAAGTCAAAGTTACTCTCGCGCCATTTACCTTCATTTTACCATATCATTACCATTATAAAATCCTTTCATCTATATCTGTAGTCCCAGCATTTTCGCACTCGCATAATAGTCCTTCATGAAAGAGCGGGTTTTATTACTCCATTGACCATAACAATATTATTATACACGTTCGGCTAAAATACGTATTTACGCTTTTAGCACCCACATACACTTAAAACATTCGCATTCAATATATTTTCTGCTCTACAGACATACTATTTGTGTCACTATGACTCTATGGCCACTGCAACGTCTCACACGATTCGTATACGATATTTGTTCATACATCACCTACATATTATATGAGGTGGAAGATGCAAAAAAGTCCTTCAAGCAAAGGCGACGGAAAAATGTAAGCGTCAAAAGACAACCGCATCGCAACTTTTTTTTACATTGCCACCAGCATGACAGCATTAACATAACATAAACACATACACTTTTATTTCATAAAATAAAGAGTACTCAACTAACTCGGCACTTTATTCTACCTCCGTTTGAATTAACTAATTGACGGAAAGGGCAAGTAACGGCAAGTGAGAGAAGAGGAAAAAAACGTAGAAAGTGACAAATACACATTCGTCATTGGTTTCCATTCTTTAAATTTAAGGAGTAATGCTGCCCTGACACTACTGCTCTGAGACAGAAACATCATTATCTTCATGATGTACCGCAGCTGAGTACTGTGACTGTGAGAGAACCCTAAAGATAAATCATCCAACCTGCTACGCTACTTACGTATACGCCAGCCAGCAAAAATAGCTTCTTTATCTAGTTGATGCAAATTAAAATGAATGGCTTTAAATGACTAAGCGAACCAGAAGATGCACGTTGTGTTTGCTGGGTTGTCATTTTTCCAGCTTAGTAACGGTGATGGCATTGTTTAAAGACGAACGTGGTTGATGTAACTCCTCAATCCAAAAAAATCAATGATTCATGGCATGTAGAAATAACTTTGTAATTTTTGGGTGCACTAATTAAGTTACCTACAATAAATGGGTTGAAGTGAGCTCCCGGATTCGGAACGTCGAGAATAAGTGTCCTCATGTCAAGTTTTCATACAATAACAGCGAGCAACTTGCATAAAATTTTCAATCGGTTCCCCTCTCAGAAAATGCTCATTGCGGAAACAGATTCTTTTTGAATTTTGACAAAAATTAGCTACTACAACCATCCGGAACCAGCTACCTACTACGTAACCATATGCATACATAAAAGTCAAAAGGTGAATTTTAAGATGCAGGGAAACTTCACTTCCCTCTCCGTTGCTTCCAATTTATTTGCTCGCTTTTTCATAATTGTTTGCTTTCAGCAACATTAGCTATTGTGCAAATACGCTTTGTTAGAATGCTATAATTTAATTGAATTATATTTACGTACGTTGAAGAATTGGAGTAGGGAATACCAGATCCATCCAAGAAATGCGAAAAGGAAGAAGAAGAAAAAACTCTTCCCAAGGAAATCCTTTTTGTCATAAGCGTATTATTTATTTATTAAGTACCTACTACATAACTCAACATCTTTAGCCAAGTGGATGGATGATACTTTCTAATATCAATGATGATTAGGTATACTTATATGTACCATTTCATTTTTCCCCTGCTGTAAAGGTATCCACATTTACTTTCAGCGTACACGTAACAGCTAAGCCTCTAAGAAGGAACGTCGTCCTCGTCCGTCGGGTATTGTATTGTGTTGGATGCTAGCATATTCAAAAGTAGACCTGTCGCTTCCTCTTGATATTTCATACAACCACATCATCACCGTTGGTTAGCTCCGCATAAGCAACAACAACGGTCAGTTTGTAACAAGAGGTTGATGAGGATGATATGGTGAAATTAAAATGTTTTCAGCACAAAAATCAATAATAAAATGAAATGGTGTCAATGTTATGATATGATTTTCAGGACGAGCAACCCAATGAGATGCATTAAATGTTTGTATATCGCTGTCAAACGACAAATTAACGATATTCAGTCACCATACGGCAAAGTAAATTAAGAGTAAGTTTCTTGTAAATATGTATATATTGTGGTTTGAATGAACCCAGAATTTTGCCTTTTCATATAACACCATCGATGTAATAGGCACACTATACATAAACGCATGTGTATAAGGATCATCTATCTCTCTCTCTCACCCCTCTACATACTTTGATGCTAAAGATTTAGTAAAAAGAGATCTGTGCATTGCAAGAAAAAACAAGGGTGACTTCATTATTAACAAAGGTGATAGGGCGTTTTTCTTTCTTTCTCTTTAAGAGAGAGAAGAGGGGTGTACTCAAACCTATTTGATTTTTCTTGTTCGGTCTTACAGAAGACAACGCCTTTTTAAAAGAAAAAATGCCTTGATTTTCTTACTGTTCGTGTTTTTAAATTTAAACCTTGTGTTCGTTCAATGTATCTATCTGTTCTGCTCCGACTTGTCTTACCCATTTTAGAAAAAAATGATGCTTACTGCGATAGATGTTACATGATGTGTATATATATCTGCCTTACGTTACCCCATACATTCTGTGTAAGTCTGAATGAAATGTACTGTACCTAACACACACTGTTTGTAATATGGATGACGATTATCATTCCCTCTTCGTCTCTCTATCATTTTGGGTTCCTTCTTTTGACCGCACTCACCTTTTCCATCGCCAGGCAAAAACAACACCAAGCGTATATATACAGTATTCACGCTATTATGATTACTACGCTAAGAGTTCATTGTATCACACTGGTCACTGATTCAGATTTGATGCTTCCTCTCCCTTAAGTAATATTTCTGCTACGCTAATCGTTCGAAAATACAATTGTAGAAATATTAATTAATTGCTCACTGAAGGATACAAAGAAGAAAAAAGTGCGCATTCCACGTGCAAATGCCGTATTACCATAACTAAAGCAGATTTACTCAAAAAGGAAATTTCATCCCTGTTCTTTTACAAAACACTGCACACGCATCTGTACACCAAACTGTCTGGGCATCAATCATCTTTGTCATTGTCCATAAAAAAGTATTTCCCAATAATGTCACCTTGCTCTTAACTATTTCCTAAAGAATGGTGGGACAACAGGCAGAAACATAAAAGAGAGACGGTTCATGATGCATCACCAACTCAAAAAGGAAATTTGTTTTAAGGGTCCACTTCTTGTTGTATTTTCAATAAAGAAAAGTACGCACACCACATGTATTGGAAAAGTTGTCTAAAATTAATATATATCGTATTGAGTATAGAATCCCAGGGTAGGGTTGTGAAACAGCTTGAGAAAAGTCATACCCCAAATATCACAACAGACGTAACACTTGAGATTACCATTACCACTACTCGTTTACGTTGTGACCACGACAAATTGATTTCTTATGGGTAACACGAGACTCACATCAACAATTTTTTTAACATCCCTCTACCACAGCTACGGACATCACTAGCTAGGTGTGAAGTGACAAATAACTTGAAACTTTAAACCTGTGATATAGTTTTGACATACCATTGGACACACACATGTGCATGACCATGAAAATTTATAATTTGCTGTGCAGTGATCAGCCATGAAAAGAAAAGGATTAACTTTTTTATTATATTTGCCAAACCATAAGTGATCAATGGCCATGGTTAATTCTCGTGCACATTCGTTTTATGCAGGCGTGTGCTATCATTTCAAAGATTAAGAAATGAGCCGATTATCCTTTCTTTAACTATATTAAAACTTTATTGAAACTCGCGAACCGACCTGTGCTAAATATTAACCTCTTGTATATTTCTGCATCTTAGAGATTGGTTTGTGTCAATTTCATTGTGCAAGGATAGTTGACGTGTGTGTAACACTCACCAGCTTTCAATTTTTAAGTGAATGTACACTTTATCGGATTACTTAATATTATCATAATGATAATATCCATGTTGTTATTTTTATTTTTATTTCACCCCTGATGCTAATGAAATGGGAAAAGGTGCGTATTACGTGTACATGTGTGGAGTGAATATTGCATCACTGAAATGGTACACTGAAATTGACCCAGACACCTTATTATTGCCACCTCCGCTCTCTTGACTACACGCATAATGGTACAGATTGTTGTGTTGAAGAAAGGCGTTGACTTCGATAACTGATGATGAGCATCGTGCATATTATAATGTAGACACTTGTTTTGGTCATGGAACTATTTTCCCGGCATATGCCCGCTTCTATATGTTCGTGTACAGGACGGTGAAATCGGTAAAATCAATGTTGAATTTCCATATTTTGTTTTCGTCAGCTTCAATAATCGAAATGTGATGGAGATGGAGGGATGAAGTGTATGCAAGCAATTTTACAGAGAAACACGGACAGGTTTATTAACAATGCTACGCTCATATTTCAGTTTGAAGTGTACATTTTGTGTGAATAATTTGCTTACGCATGAGTGAAGAGAAATTGTCTTGTCCTAAAAATAACACTTGTTCCATATGAATGTTCCTTTTATCAACTGCGAAAACGATCGATCTGTTGTTAGAAATATTTCCTCGAGGACTTTTCCATCCTTCCATTCTAGTATTTAAACATGCCAAAAAATTAGCCACAACCAGAGTACCCAAATAAAGTTGATGAATTCTTTTGCAAAAATAAATTCTACTTAGCCATACGAGCAAGAGCAAAGCACTGGTATATAACCAATTCAATCATTGAGGAAACTAAAGTGAGCTTATTGTTGTTTACGATATACTTGTTCCGTACTTCTTGTCATTTTATAGAGCTACGAATAATGTAAATACTTTCTACAAAAATAAACAAAGGAATAAGTATAAAGTGCACTCAAAAATGTATTAACTTTATTGGATTTGCTTATGAAATAGAATAGAATAGAAATTGTCTTCTAAAATATTAATTTTTAATTTAATTCAATTCAATTAATGTCCTATATGTCTCGGCAGTCGCTTTATTTGCGAAAACTTGATACTGCTGCGAAGTACCCATTAAGATCAACTTGAAGCAATTGGCGTACGTATCATTGCGTGGAGAATATAAAGGAAAGCAAGTGAAAGCACAGGTTGTATAGATTTACAACCGGGGAGTTTGCACATCTTTTACCATTGGCTTCCCCAACAGCCGTGCTCAACAATACCACTTGCTTTATTTACCGTTATTACGATAAACTCTTAACTTGATTTTGCACTAATGTGTAATCTACTAAATAAAGTATACAAATACGTACGTGCTGATGTACGTCATATCGAAAAAAAACAGAACACGTAACATAACTCATTTTACTTAGATGCGTGTGTGTGCTCCCCTTCCAGCTAGTTCTTTCCTGTCTGCACCGCTTTCTCAGGATTACCCAGGGAAAGCAGCAAGACATAACCAGTCCGTTTCCAAGATTTTGCTTTTGGTATTAAATATATGTGCAATGTGCAGCTATGTGGACCGCCTAAATACTCGTGCTCTAACAGTACACGTGTTGGCTATTGAGGATTAAGTATTGATTTCCAAAAGGTAAAAGTGGGAAAATTTTGTGCGGATCTTCAGCTTATAACTTTGGTTGTCTCGTTAAACTACGTGGTGCCACAGGATGAAGACAGCAATAAAAATTATATGAAACTGATTAACCTCACAAAACCGCTCTGTATACGTAAGATTCGGCGTCAGTCGGTTTTATGTAGCACTGTAAATGTCCCGAAAGTTATGACCACCTGCATAAAAAAAGGTACTTATGCCCTGTGGAGAGTGTTTGAACGAAGACCACAATCTCCATTATGGATTACTTGCATCGCAATTTAATGTTCGTCTTACTCACGGTTTTTAACTGCAGGGGCCCAAACCGTCCATTAAAAAGTCCGTAAAATCCTCCACCGATCTCCTGTATTTATGGCTCGTCATCTTCCTGTCTATAAAGGCTATATCCATGATTTTGATCACTGACACTCGGTTTGATTGTTGGTTGTGAAGAGGGTTGTTATAATGATGTGTATTGAGTTTACTGCTCGGTCCCATCCATCAAGTAAATCAAGTTATTCTAATGCATCAAAGGGACTGACGTCAATCACGATTTCACACTGTTATTTTTAGATCAAATTGCCACAGAAGAAAGTCAACATTTCGTTGGTCGATATAGCATTATAAATAATTATATATACTCATCTAACATACTACCTACCCATATGAAGGATCGTCAATACTACAATTAGAGTACTGCTGCTTTCACTTGTCGTATACACCATTACTGCTAATGGTTAACAAGCTGGAAGGGATTTTCTGGTTTCTTTACCGTCCGTTTGTGGTTAGGCTTCTGTACATACTATTATGTGCAACGAAACTCTACAACAAGAAGATTTTGCATCCGTACAACGAGTGAGTTAACTTGGGGTAAATTATGACGAAATCAAAATGGAGCCATAGAACAACAAAAAACTACATTGCGCATTAACAAAAGTCACAGGAAATTAAGTTGTAAAACTTCACTTCTTATTAAAGGAAATTGGAAAAATAGAACGTACGACGTATTTATTTGATATACCAATACCAACTTTCGCAATAAGAACATTATATTACTACATACCAGAGACCAATCGACTTGATGGTTTTTACTTGTTTTTTTCTCTCGCTTCGACACGACAGTCAGGATTATAACGGCTTGGGGAAACGTGGAAACTTAGGCGTTAAATACTAAAAGCATAGTTTTAAACGAAAACTACTCGAGAGGTATTCGTGGCAGTAAGAAAGCATATATCTGATGAATATTCAAGTGGTTCATTACGTAAAGCCGTACAACCAAATCTTGTCCTCTGTCACAATAGATACGTTTGTATTAAATTATATTGACTTGTGTATTATAGGTTCTTATGCGTGTATTTAAGCAAGTTCATAAGGTATTCCAATGACCAATTGGCTGGATATCGCAGATTGTCACAAAGTTTCTACGAGAGCAGCATAGAACGTAAATCACTGTTATTGTAGTAGCTTAGTGAGTAAAATCCTTTCAGTGCTCCTTCAACTACAATATATTGACGTTGCAAAAATGCCGTTTCCAACCAGCGCAGTATCTCATCCTCATCTCATCTTTTACACCATTTATATTTTATAATTTTTGGACCGTAGCATAGTTCCAATTGCCCAAGTTCCTTTTCATCTCGACTGAATATTTCCATTCTTCATCAAAGGTAATATATGTTTTCGTAATAAATACAGACTACACCGTGATCTCAACTCTATTGTTTTTTGCGAGAGATTGAGATGAATGTTCGTTGGAACTGGAAAAGGGAAAACGTACCACTGCTTCTAACTCTAATAAGTTAGCAACTCAAACAACCTTTTCCGCGAAGCAATGAAATTGGTTGTGTGTATAAAACGTCTCATTCTTTCGAGTCGATATATAAATTTAATGGAATCCTTCCGTACCACATAGATATGTAGCCCTGTGAATTCAGCCATTGGCTAACCGTTCATCCAAAGGACATGAAACTGTCACCTGTCGTAGAACATATTATCATTCTCATGTATTTACGTACTTAACCTGTATGGGTAGTTGACTTTTAAACTTTTCATTCCTTTCATCTTGTGGAGAAACAAAAGAGGCGTACCTTTATTTCCAATTTAGCACGAGGTAAAAAAGTCTTCGATTTATTTCATCGCGTTGCACACACTACTTTAAAATAATAGTGTTCCTTCAACTGTGAAACAATAAGTCTGCTTAGCAGGAAAACGGTATTTTATCTGTAAACCAAAACAAGACATGATATGCGCCCGCAATTGAAAAAAAAACTCCATAGGTTAACCCAACGGCCAAGGTCCATTGTTTTGTTGTTGGCTTGAAATGCTAAAATAAACACGGGGGAGTTGAATTTGTTGACCTAGCGTCGTTATTGTCATCTGCAAAATTTGACGAAGCATGATAACGAGGAGAAAATCGCCATCGTTATTGTTTTTTCCTTCTATATTAAAAAAGGTATCTTTGCGCACATCTTTTTTTTACAGAGGAACCCATTTGCCATTTTCGTGCTACCTCGAAGAAAACGTATCAAGAGAATATCTTAGAAGATAAATAAGTGTACGATATAGGAAAGTTACTGAAGCGCCGTGTGATTACTTTCCAAATTATGTTCTGTGCCAGTGTATCTTTAACGACCAAACTGCTCGTATTTGAGATTGAAAAAAAATCAGTAATTTTACTCCCAACCAATACTCCTTCCCTCCTCCCATGGGAGGGGTAAACAAGCTCTATTCCATGGTTATTTCCATGGAAAAAGAATAGTTAAGGGATCATTCACAACGACTTATTCATGTCACATGTTTCTAACGTGGAATAGGACATTGCAAAAAAAAAGTTTGCTATTTATTAGCATTAAACTTATGTTTTCTGCTGTAAGCGAAAAAATTGATGAGTTCCGTTCTAAAACGGCGACATCATCTATGTCCGTTCACCGTGCAGCTTTTCAGTAGAAGTGTAATTTGAAATTCAGAAACACCAGATGTAAGCCAATCCTCGTGCAGAATTCTTCTGTATTGCATTCTATGGTGAAACTGGAACAGGTACAATTGAAGAAAGCAATCACGCAAAAATTCTGAAGTTTCGACTCTATTGTCTCTCTGGGTAGGAAACTCTTCGATTTATTTCATCGCGTTATATACTACTTTAGAATAATAGTGTTCCTTCAACTGTGAAACAATAAGACTGCTTAACAGAAAAACGGTATTTAATTTGTAAACCAAAACAAGAAATTGCGCCGCAATTGAAAAAAACCTCCGTAGGTTAACCAAACGGCCAAGGTCCATTGTTGTTGGCTTGGAATGGTAAAATAAACACGGTAAATATACTTTACAAGCATCTATGTACATGTAGCATATCTGAACTCCTATTGTCATCTTAAAGCCAAAATAACGTATCTACTGCTATCTATCGCATAAATTTTCAAATTTGGAACGTGCTGGTGAGGATTGACAATCGGGTGAAATTTATGATTGATTAGTATACCTAGGTTCCACACACAGAATCAACCACATTATCGGCATTCCTAAACTTTGGAGTGATCACGGTATTTTGACATTTGTGGCTGACCCAGGCCAGTCTTAAACTCGTCAGTACTCAGTACTTTACCTCCCAAAAATTTTATGTGCATATTTTCAAGATTTATCGTACGAATGGATTTACGGCTGGACAGACAATATTTGAAATGCTACTCGTTTACGCGTTACCCAAAGTACCACCAAAAACCCACCAGCATTTTGTATTTGAACAGCCAAATAAACCGTGACAAAAACCAGGTGTAGCCTCCTCCATCCACCACTGCCCGTTTGTTGTGAGTCCGTGTGAAAGAAAACATTTACTAAATACGCAAGTGAACCAGTTCCCTTAATTAAGTTTCATTTTGCCTGTTAAGGAAAAGAATTCTCGGAAAGAGAGTAAATGATCCTCGTTGTTTGTGGTAGAAAGGAATGTCGCGAAACAAAACGACTCGTCTACTCGTTCTGTTTCAAATATGAGAGCATAAAAAGCTAATTTTATTCGAATAGATTGAAAAGAAGAAAAATACAGACGCAAGCTCACAGCAAACTCCGCTACACAAAAGGTACTCGTCTGCTGGGTAATGTGAGTGCGATGATGAGAAGAGGAGAGAGAGAGAGAGGAGAGAGGATAGTAGCCCTGCAATGTATATATAGATATTGTTTTGGTTTCTTCAAGTTATTTTTTCCCTAGGAAAATTCCACACAAATTATTTCTGTGCAAAGAAAAACAACATGTTGAGCTTTGTGGGTCCATAATATTATTCCCTTTGTGGATGAATGTGGACGGCTGTAAATGCATCATACTGTATGTTTAGTAGGCATTGCGGTAGAAGACGTATAGAAACCATTTTCCGTTTGTAGCAAAAGCAAAACTCTTATTGAGATAGCCCAGTGTAGAAAGTAAAGATGGGTTAAGATACACTATTAATGTTCATTTTGCTTGATTTTGGTGTTGTTGCTTGTAGTAGTAGCAGAAGTAGTAGTAGTAGTAGGTATATTGTATAATAGTAGTGTGGTGGTAGTAATATGCAAATGACAAAACATTTTTCCTTTTTAGTTAAGTTCATAAAAGTGATATTTTATGTTTGGAAAGGTTAACACTACACGGTGCGTAAGTTGTAAATGCTCGCAGTCATGTAACATGTCGTATGGAAGCAGATTGATGGATCAGAATTAACCACAAGGTTTCAAATATTATGTATGTAAATAGTACCCGGTTGGCTGAGAAGAGGATTTCTCTCTCACTCTCTCTATATGCACTGGTTATTAGGTATTTTATACCATGTTCATCAAGATATTTAGACTCTATGAATAATAGCATGTGTGACGCAAAGTACTGTTTCCTTAGAATGCTTCTACTTTATTTGTTGTGATTTTTTGGTTTTGTTGAGCGCTCTCTGTGAGTTTATTGTAAGTGTGAACGAGAGTGGTTTCATTCTGTTTTGAAAAGCTTGTTTGGATATGTATGAATCCGTGTCTACCTGAAGGTATGCATTTTTGTTTGAATAGTTATCATATTCACGTAAAATAATTGATGGTGATCTTTGTTCAACTTAACCATATTTGTATCTGTAACACTCAACCACCGGCTTTTTATAGCGAGAGAGAATTTCCTCCTGACATCAGCAAAAGATTTGTATTTGATAAAATGATTCCAGAGTGAGTAAATCTAGTCGCTTGTGAAGTGAGCTTTGAGGCATTTTGGGACCAGTGACCAACTCTGTGCTGAGCAACAACGCAACGTTAGCGTAGTAAGAAAAGAGAATGAAGTAGGAAGAACATTACTGTTTCCGTACGACAGACCACTACAACTGAGACTACTTACTATTACTACTACTACTGCTACCGAAACATCGCGTCATGTTGGATGACTACATTTCGCAAATTACGTTTCGCTCCTCAATACATGTAGTCCACATTTGGTAATGGTAGAAAATTTTATGGCACACTACAGAGACACATGTTTGAACTGTTTGTCGTGTCATCTCGTTTTCAGAATTTCATTGCTTTCTCCATTGTCAAATAAATATTCGTCAGATTCCATATATTCCTCAAATGTCTGCTACTCATAAATAAACTGAAATCAGTATCCAAAATCACAACTCCGAAAGAAGAAGTGTTGCATTCTTGTAAAAATCCTAGAAATCGTTGCCAACAGCAATCACCGTCGTTTGATTTGACCAAAACCATGAATCTTATTTTATTCTCCACTCATCCATATACACAACGTACAGTTGTCGCAATTTGGTAATATTCTGCCGCCTTCATTTTTTGTGCTTTACAGAACCTTAACAAGCAGCTCACTTACAGTTGGGGAAAAAAATCTTCGTAAGTAAACTAAACATTAAGGCTTTGATTTTGGGCGGATGTCGTCAGAAGGAAACTTTCAATATTCCTACTCCAACTCACAACACATTTCATTATATAATCTGATTACGGTGTGACATACCAAACTTCCATGAATACTTCATAATTTCAATACATTACCTACACATGCCTATAGTTTGGCTCCATTACATGATATCAGCTAGTTAGCTAGTAATATTGGCCAATATGCACAAAGGTCATGCAAATTGTATGGTTTCAATGGGAGAACGATAGGGAAATTAAATTACCCACGTATGTGTGTATTATCAGTTTATCACTGTGGCAAAAGGGGTGTAATAAACCAAGTCTAAATATGAGCAACTTCATTTCATGCTCTTCTGCTAATTCGACGAGCAACTGATAAGTTTAGAAGGCAAAAGGTGTCCATATTGTATCCCTTATGCTTTCTTACAAATTATTAATGACACATAAACAGACACGCTCACACACTTTCCCAACTCGTAATATTCCGTGTAAAATTTCAGTGAGTAATTTTTGGCCATTAAACTGAAAGATGTAACATTATCCTTTCTTGCCATTGCTATCGCTTCTTATGCAACGTATGGTGTTACCTCCCGATGCTGATAATAACGATTCTGCATATGCATATAAATATTTGCAATTTGGACATAATACATACGAAAATAGGGATGAAGCTTGTCGTATTATCATATCAGCTTACAGGGGTATCATTAGTGCCATAATAAAGTAATGCAAATTCATCCTGACTTTAAAAGAAGAACACGTTGCACTTAAAAATACAAGGCTGAATGGGATGAAAAATAAAAATTATATGAGTACAAAAATCTTCACAAAGTCACTATGACTTCTGCTCACCACCACCGGGCCGAACCCAAAAATGATGTATGAATTTTTTTCTCATCACCATCTCCCTTTTCTGTTGATGTACCTGCATCAACCAGTTATTTCGTTGTCATTTTTGCTGGTAAAAATATGTTAGGCCAACTGGAGCTTATTGTTGTGTTGAAGTGCATTAGATTTTACATTTTTAGCAGGTCATCTATACCTACAGACAGATATTTGAGAATTTATGAGTCTACGTGCCTATATTGTCTTCAAAGTTCGTCTGGAAAAGCTCTAGAAAAAACCAAGTTATGTCAATCATTTTTGGTAACACTATATTCAGTAAGAAGGCTATTATGATTAATTGTCCCAATGAGTATATACAGTAATTATGTATATATATATTACATGTATAGATAGCTAAGCTATTTATGCATAAAAATGACCCTTTCAATTAAATGAGAACGGTTTAAACTCTCCGTGTTCCAGAAATTTGATACATACCGACTTGGCCAGATAAAACGTATTCACATTTCATCGTAAGTATTCTACTTTTTGGTACAACACATTTTTCCTGGAGATTCTTCGCTGTCAACAGACTCCTTTTTTGTTGTTTCGAAACATTACTAGAGTGTAACTTGTAGAGGAATGTATTTCAATGCAAGATGTACCTATACCCCCTATACCTAATTACTCCTTAACCACGCTGGTCCGCCTGTCTGCGTTAATAAAACGAAAGAAGGTACCTTTGATTTCTAATCTGAAAGGTTTAACTCCACTTTTTTACACTCATTCATTCGTCTTGCTAGAGAAGAGGTAAAATGATATGCTGCAACAATAGCAACGGTAGAGGCACAATGCCTATGGACTGAACACGATCCCTGTGATGTGATATAAACGATACAACAGATGCACAGTCCATTCATTGAGATGACGTCAGGTTGAGGCAGCAGTTAGACATTCAACCTGCTGCATAAAATTGGTTAGGGCAAAGCTTACAACTATTCTGTATTTTTTTTGGATATTATGGTTACTTGACTGACTAGTGTAGTAGATAGTGATGATGACGATGTTTTGATTTTGAAAGATGCCTTAATGCCCCAACAGAGGTTGTCTGACAAATGGAAGCATGTGAAGCATGCCTATCATCATTATTACCACCACACTACTAAAAAATATATATACTCATGCTCCGACTGTTATTACTATTATTATTACTAAGCTGTTATTGAGAAAACGATATACCTACCGACCAAGGTGCACGAATATAAAAAATAAAATCACATCTGTTCAGAATTTTCGTTGATTTCATTGTTACGTGGCGGTTTCTCCGGGGGATTTCTAGCACATTTCCTAAACCGAATGGTACAGCCAGCATATGAACCGAGAAAATTCGTATTTTTGTCACATTAACTGCCAAAACCAGGGATCTCCTCCCTTTTCAATTATTTCCACGTGCATCATCATCATGTTATCTCTCAGGCTTTTTCATTCACGCAAAATGACTTGCTGCTCTCTGCAACCATTGCCCCTGTCCCATTTTCTGCTTCACTAGAATTTGAGTTGAGATTATGGATGCAGGCACAGACAATGGGAAAGGAAGATGATGATGCATACAAGCATACATGACCATATTATTTTCTACGTTTACAATACAGCAGCAGCACAGGTCGTCATCTCTTGTTGAATTTAGTTAGCATTTTGAATGGACCAAGACACACCATAATCATCATCGTCATCTTGAAGAAGCAAAAGAACATCATCGAAGGGATATTTAGCGGTAATGAGGATGCCGGTCGCTGCGTTGTTGTTGCACCCAGCATAATATTTTGGACAACATTATTAATATAAATAAATGTTGTACATATTGATATTTGATGTTACTCTTGTTGGTGATGGTGATGGTGGTTGAGTGGTGGATGGATGGTGAGTGAGCAAAGTAGCATTCCGTTTTTCATCATGACTTCCTGCACACCACACCACCGTACCTTTTAAATCCGCTCAACATGCTAGATAGCAACTCGTAGACTCACAAAAAGAGTTTTCATGAGATTTTATGACCAGTTATGATGACCATTTTATGATGGTACTTTGGCTCTGTGCTTTTGCTTTACTCATCTTATTGCAAACTATATCAGATTTATTGAACATCCTCTCCCTATTTGTCATGACAAAGAAAACGCCATGGGTCACCTTTTATTGTCAAAAATGAGTAAGCATTAAGATCAAGACTTAAACTTTACTTTTATGAAAGTCGTGTTGGGCCTCCGTTTGGATCAATAGCTTTGTGCAAATATTGCTCAACGCTACTCGAATGTACGTCACTATGAAAGATAAGTTTGTTACACATAAAGGTATAAATGGTGTAAACTTATTGTGCGTATATAGTTAGTTTCTAAATCTTGATTTTGTCATCGTAACTAAGCTCTGACAATCTTTGTGTAATTGAGACGCGGATCAGGGTACGTGTACGTCCATGCCAAACCGCATCCAATATTTTATTCACTGAAAATACATGTACATCGGGTAGTCTAACAATGGCGCTTCTTTGGCAAATTAGATTGATGGACTACGAAATTATTTATTTATTGACTGTCGTATTTTCCATGATCTCTACACTTTTGCCTGCTTAAGAACCGTTGCTGGTTTCGCATCACCAGGATGAAAATACGTAAGTCTGGTCGTAGCCGGAGAACTACATAAAAAGGAGGCAGGTGAGGCCAAACGTGAATAATAGATTCCATGAAGCTTACACGCCTGGTTCGTAGGCGTAGATGAAATTCTTAAAGGCACTGTCATGTACACCATACAAAAAGTTGGTGTTCCATTTAATTGAAAATGATAAGCCAGCATCTAATCATTTTCTCTGTATGTGCCAATCATGCTAACTATTAAGTAAGAGTAGGGATGGGGAAAGTTTGAAAAGTCAAAAAGCTATGCAATTTAAAAAGTGACACGTAAATGCAAAACCTTTGTTTGTTCATTCATACGCAAAACTTTCGCCAGCAGAAATGAGCAACAGACATCACTATCACAGGCAGTATTTACTTTACACAAACATTTTACTGCATGGAAGGATTATCGTAAGATATTCAGTTAAGTCACACTTGTACGCCGTGATCGTGGGTTGGGACTATTGGGACCGAAACAGTTCCACTGGAAAGCCTAACTAGTCGCCATGAGTAAATATCTATGTAGTCGCATCTAGCACTTCTGGCATGGAAGACTTGGAAGAGTGTGGGTGGTATACACACATATATACAGCACGCAAGTTGAAAACAACAGGTTGGCGAAAACGACAAAATTTTACATTCATGCGTCAATACATAATGTACGTGCATTGCGAAAAATGACTGTTATTATGTTTTAGAATTACCCACAGAGTGATTGTATCTCCGACAAAGCGTGTTTCTCTACGCGACATGGAAAAGTAAAAATTTACTAAAAATAAGTTTTCGAAACATGCATAGAAATATTGAAGCATGCTAATTTACAATTGTGCATTTGGACAACAAAAAATTTCTCTTCCATCATTATAAATCTCATAATTCGTCATGAGTAATTTACAACGGGGGCGTGCATTTGATGATGGAAGAATGAAACGTACTCAGGTACCTACATATTATTTTTTACATAATAAATACCAGCCGGTGATATTTGTTTTTAAGTATTATTCCCTCAAAGGGAGCACACAGCAGAAAAGGATGTTCATTATTTGAAAAACTAGAAAAAATCGACATTTAAAAAAGTATACATAAACAATCGTGTATGTCGTTGATCTCCACAGGATTTTTCTAGTATTGCTAATAGTTTATTTAGGGAACTGAGAATGAGCACGAGTTTGTGTAGGTTACCCAGCATGAGGCAGGTTGTATGAAATCAAATGAATTTCTTAATATGTAGAAAAGTATGATTTAATGAGCCATCCGATTCCCTATAAACTATACCATTCATGGTTATTTTCGAGCATTAATGTTTTTACGTATAAAAGATGACTAAGTCAATAACTTTAAACAATGACAGTTTAGTACGTTGCCCGCGGTTTGTGATATATGATTTTGGTCATGAGTACATTAAATCGTGAAAATTTAACATGCAGTTGCGATGCCCACGAACGAACATTCGCCGGATTTGTAGACAACTTCAACTTTTGCAGATTTTGTATTTGCCCCCTTGTGTTGTCACTGCATTCAAAAGGAAAGCGTTGGAACTGTGGTAAACATAATTTAAGTCTTCCCTTACAGAACGCATCGTTCAAACTATCTGAAGAATCTTTTTGTACACTGCAGAATTCTTTAAAATGCTATGCATATATTTAACCGCTCAAAAAAAGGAAAACCTCGTGCTACTGTTAACCTTACAACTTACAATACAATATATACAAACAGAGCAGGTAAAGCGTTCGGGGACAGCTGCCTCATTTTATCTAGACAATAAATATCGTCATCATAAGTCATAAACGGAATTTTCGTCCCCCTAGCCTTCAATGACTTTAGAACATGTTATCCTGCAATACGCTTTAAGTTACTTTTTGGATTTGTGTTTGGCGTCTGTCGGTTTCTAACTGTTTGCGAATAATTCCAATATCCCCTAACCTAACCGATGCAGGCTGGATAAGAAAGTTATGTTAATGATACTAACTTTCCGTTACATCCATATCAAGACCATTGGTTTTAGACGTTCCGAATGCATGCTATGATGCAGTAACGATGTACAGTACTATATCATTCGGATACTAGATTTCTGATATCAATTCCAGCCTTAAACCTAAATGGTAAGCGATTGTTTGTGTTTAGGGCAATCGTATTGTGGAATACGTTACCCGGTGACCTAAAGAGCTTTCCTATTTTCAAGAAGGCTCTCGATTCCCCTATATGGTAGCACACTATTTTTTAAATTTTAGTGTATACTGATATTGTAGAGGACATTTATCGATTCCGTCATTTCCTATCTCACAATACCTCACACTTTAATCTAAAAGTAGGAACGAAACAATTAAATTTGCAACAAAACGTTGTAATATCTTACACTACACTACTACACTTACGATTTGGCAAAATCTGAAATATATACTCTTTTTTAATTTTGCATTTTTCTAACTTATATACTTTAAGCTTTGAATATTTGAAGGTAAATAAGGATGAACTTATCAATTATACAAGACAATCGCAAAAATATGTTTTTCATTTTTTATATTACTGCTTCTCTTTGAAGTCAAAAAATTTTGTATTATTGCCTATTTTTATACATTATTAAAGCAGCCGGAGATAGTTACTAAAAGTGTTTGATGCTGCATTGCGACCGAAGGGTGCAAACAATATATATTCTGTGTAGTAGGTTTTTAAAGAAAATTTCTTTGACGTGCGACGTACCAGAAAGCACCCATTCGAGTCAAAGCCAAAATTCTGTGAATTAATATTTTTGATAAAAGCGATTATTACAATTCTCTATTTATGTGAACAAGTTGCCTAGATAAATACGTTAAATGTAAACATTGTATTCCCAATGCTGTAACCTAAAATAAACATTTTGCAGTTTTATGCCCTACAAGATGTATAAATTGTACCGTCATATGTCGAGAATGAAACTTCAAACAGAATTCGTCGACTGATGATGATAAATTGAAAGGATAAATGTAGTCGTCTACCAAATTCAGGATTTATACTAAAGCTGGCTAGAAGTAAAATCGTATTACAAGCCAGCTGAAGTGAAAATACTTTTGATAGAGAACGCTGGCTTCCTCATTATGAGGTTCATTCAAGAAAATTTAGTTCCATTTATTAAATCTGAAGATATCCCTGGCGTTAAGTTAATTCTTTTAGGTTCTATCAGATAATAATTTTCCTTTGTTAAAAGTGCTCGCCTTGTACTTATTGAATAAATAGATATCAGCAACATGTTGCATTAGACGTAGTGATCGTGAAATGTACAATGTCTGTGCCTCATGATGAACTGCGTTGACCAAGCTTTAGTACCGCTTATCAGACTTTGTTTCTACGTTTAGACAAATACTCTTGCTTCTATTGTAATTGTAACCCTTTGAGATCACATTGATGGAATTTTAACGTGATACGTTTACATATTAATTAGTTTTATTGTATTTGACGACAAATCGTAAACTATTTGCTGTTTGTGAGATAAGTTAGGATGCGAAATATTGTGTTCCACGGAATAAATTAACTGTATGAAAGCAACGTTTCCTGGGACTTTCAGCTTGCATGGTACTTTTAAATGTACAGTAACTTTCTGGATTAACGGACCCGGGATACGACATTCGTTACAGCTAATCTGTGAATATTGTAAAAATATGCCGCAAGAATTAACGTTTACATGTGCCCGATTTATATGTATATACTTATAATTCATATTTTTATCGCATACGTTTTCCCATTTTCTAATTTCCGCAGATGGTATTTTGCATCGCATCTTACCGTCACATGACTACAATTTTTGCAGGAGCTAATCTCATACATCCTTAAAGGACCCACCAACGCCCTTTCATCTAAAATTATGATTACATTGCGCTAGACACATATCATGTATAAATTTAAAATACAAACAATTTTCTTAAAATCGCCATGCATTCGGACACACCAACATATCAGAAAACATATATGAGAATAATATTGAGTCATGGAGCTATTATGTAAGTAAAGCAGCATGAGAAAGACTATCAATTGGCAGTAATATATTATTACTGCTATATAATACATTATTAGAATAAGTTAGAACCTTCGTAATCACAAAAGTTATTAAAGTTATTACGTACCTTAAAATCGTGACGACAAAAGTCAAGGGATATACAATCGGAATGAAGTTACAAGTTAGTTCAATAAAAGGGAGTTCAAAGCGATGACGCATAAAACTTGTATCGGTAAGTAGCACTATACTAAGGTAATATAGTCATAAATTTTATTTATCAAGATTGCCAAGCATATAAATCTGGCATTTCCCCCAGCAAATAGTAATCGGTGGATCAGTTGGAGCAAAATGAAATCGGAATTAATTGGCAGTCCAAAAACTATCATTTCTTAATTTAATTTTCCAATAATGAAAATCTAAGTTAACAAGGATGCAATATGAAATAGACCCCTATCTCTAACGTACACTGTACTCACAATTGTCAATGGCGAATATGTTCCGGTTTTTGGCAAAAAAATCTGTAAGAAATCGGGACTGGGACTTGTTAAAAAGTATGATATATAAAATGCATTTCTGGTAAGTGGCTTTCTATTTTTAGGAGACTCGCGGAGAAGAAAAAACACTTTTTTTTTATCGTCATCAACTTAATTATGGATATTATTTTCTACAGCCTGCCGCTGAAGTATTCCAGTTTATTGACGGAGATCATGCTTGGTTGCGACAGTTCACTCCAAACATAATAAATCGCCATTCTAACGTTGCTGTTTTGACATGAATACTGACAAATTTATATCGTGATGATGACGCTAGTCGGGTATTTCCATATACTATTTATACGCGCAAATTTGCTCTTACATCACAATATCACACAATCGTGTAAAATTATGTACATTATATTCAAAGGAACAATTCGTTTATCAACATAACATTTTGATAGCATACCGGTTTATTTCTATCCTTTACAAATCCTTATTATCACTACTTACTAATTCAAAGCTCGCCTCAGAATGGATTTAGTAGTCTAGTCTAATGCATGCCAATCTCTCCGGAATACATATATGCTATGCTGCCATATTCGCGTTAGAATAATTAGTAATTAGTAGCATGCATTCGGAAATTGCTTATGTTTAGTTGGAATGCAAAGGTGAATTGACTGACTAGCCATTTTGGACATACATGTTAAAAATTAAGGCTATGAGCATTCGCTATGTAGTTCATATTCAAGTAATATCCTCCTGATGTCCACCATAAATAGATGCCAACTTGCAATATCCGGTGAGACTGTAACAACGTCAATTCGACTCTAGATGTGTGTACTTGCTACCATTCATAAAGACGTATAGAAACAGAAAAAAGAGGAATTCATTCAATCCAAGCAAATTCCGTAAATCTAGATTTCAAACTCCATCTCTATTATGTCCAATTATCAACAATTTTGGTTGACAAAAACATGGTAAAAAATGACACTGCCAGTGTTTCTGTTTTGGGACTGTGGCGTTGGGAAAGTATAAAAAGTAACAACAAATATTGCAGAAATAAAACGACAAAGACAAGAGTATTGTATAAACACGTATTATATCGTGTGAGGAGGAGTACGTGATGGTGGGATAAACATCAACAACAACATGATATGATTATATGAAAAGTTGCCTTGCTGAGGCGCGGTATGCAAGAGAAAGGTATGCATTACATATATACAGAAACAGAACTGACGCAGAGTACGCATATCAAGTCCAACCGAACAAGAAAAATACTAGTTGCTCCTGGAAAAACCGAATACAGCAAAATGCAATATGACTTGGTACATGAACACTTCATGTTACATACCAAGCGATACATCCATACATACCGACTGCTGGAGAAAGTAACTTCCCTTACATAACGTAGAGTCGCATTAACGTCACTTGCTAAGTTGCTAATAACATTGGAACGGTCGCTGTTTTTTCTATAACTGAGAATGTTTACGACATTGGTTGCACTAAACAGACAAACAACAGTAATACTTTGGTGAAAAACGTGAAACCCTATGCGGTGCATACGAGCTTATAGAGGTGCATGCAACTATGTATGTACAGGGTTGTCGCTTTTGATGTAACCAGTAACCGGTTTCAATCGTCTTATTTGAACATGAAATTTGTACGTATGTGGGCAAGAATTTTTTAACCGCTCCGAAAGTTTCCACTCCTCTTTCTTATTTTCCTTTGGGTCGAGAAAACTAAGATTAGTTTCATTGATTTTACACACTTTTCATTCTTTTTAGGTAAATTTTAAACCAGATAATCTGAACGGACTAACAAGCCTACCTGTCATCCGTACGGATTTTTCAATGTACGAATAGTGTATTTAAGGAATGCACGTTCCAAACATGACGAAAATCCACCCACTGCCCCTGTTAGCAAATTAGCATGTACTAAAATTTATCAACGAAGAACAATAGATACTTTTATATGACATGTCGGTAAAAGTTGATTTGTGTCTGTACATCTTAGTTTGCTATGTGAGCTTTATGTCTACTTTTATTAGCTATATATCTAGAAATAATAATGTGGTTAGCACTTTTATGCTTGTTAAATATGAGAATTTTTAAAACGGTAGCGAAGACCTTGTAGAATCTTGTGAACAGCGTTTGAGAGAAGCGAGTAGGTGAAAGAGCACTGTGTACGGATACGGACTACGGCAGAGTAAACGCGTCAAACATACTACAAACTTACTACTAAAAACTATCTCCTACTAACATTACACTAGCAACCAAAATTTGTGTGCTTTCTGGTAGGTGTATGCGGCAAGGTAAATCAATAACGCACAGTTCCACAGCTCGTTTGTTTCTTTTGACGTCATGTATAAAAACGGGTGACGTTTAATAAGAGCAGGATATGATAAACGTCACAATCCTTTTGGCGTTAGCCTACCTACCTCAGCTAGAAATCAATAGAGAAATGCATCAAGTTCATACATATTTTGTATATATATGAAAAAGGAAGAGTTAAAACCAAACGAATTTATAGTAAAAATCACCACCTAATTGCAAGTTATAATACTAATGCGATGATGATGAAGTATTACAAAAGTACTCAAGTCTTGACTTGAATACTTAGTACACATATCTAGTTGCAGAAAATTAAAACGCCAGCGAGCACAACCACGTCTTCATGAAATCCCAATGTAAATTATTTAAAAAAACCAGGAACATGAGAAACTGAGGTGTAAGGTGAAAGGAGAAAGTTGAGGCAGCAGCACAACAGGTTTTACTTTCTGTACACACCGAAGGCTTTAGGCACTAAGATTTACACATTCCATCCATACTACACACAACCTAACCGCCTAGGACAACATGTATGCTGGTCTTTACTTTTGGCAATAGCAGGCAGCCAGGCACCAGACCGCAGAGTATAAGGATTTGGAATCTTCCTTCCTCAAAGATCGACCATTCGGCAATCAAGTTTTCTATTCAGCAAAGGAAACGCGAGTGTGTAAACGAATTACTGTGAAGTAAGGCTTCCTCCAGAAGTGGGCAACCATGTGCGTCTAATACGTTTATACAATGGGTTGCTACTTTGCTAATACGAAGTCATATAAGAAACTTACCTGCTTTTATATTGCGGTAGTTTACTTTATGATTTCATTTCCTTGCACAATATGAACATTGTTGGAGGAGTTTGATGCAATTACTAGCGATGATGAATGATGACCATCAACATCCTTCCGAAAGCAGACGCAAACCAGATAGTACGTGTGTATAAACCGTTCCACTCTCTGACAAAGTGAATTTATATGGAGAATTGATGATATAATGACTTTCCAGAAGCGAAACTAATCATTTCATGGTCTCCCTTTTTAATGATGTGTGTATATAATTGTGTTATTTAATAGCAAAATATCTATATACGACAAATGGAGGTAAAATTGTCAATGAACGGTTCTATTTGTTAACATTTCATTTAATAACATTCTTGTTTATGTTGAGTCGTACGTCAAAACAGTATTCAAAGCGAGTCGCAATGAAGTCCAGTGTATCTCCACAAACCGTTCACCTGTTAACAAATATTATGCTTATATCATTCATAAAAACATTAATGCAGCATGACCATGCCCTACCGATTTTTTATTTGCAAAAATAATTTCGTCAGTGTTTCAGGCGGCAGATGTTATGCGTACGTTGAAATATGCTCAGAATTTCTCCTGTGTGGTAAATTAATGGGCCCACTTTAACATCATCCTATTTTTAGGCTGTCATCACACCATCGTCGTCGTCTGATAACATCAGTAGTGTTCCAGTATTAAAAGAGTTCATACGTCAGAGTCTTATTATACCGCTTATCAGTATCACTTGAGATATTAATAATAATTCCGTTTAATAACAACAGAGCCAGCTCAACTTTGAGCAACAAGACTTACACTAAAACCAAAGAGCACATAGGTACACAATTTTACGTATATACACAAAGAGACCTATAATTTTATTATGCTTGTACCTTTCAATGAAAGTCTTTCATGCAGTATTTTGCCCTTGGAGGTGGGACATGGTAGTTTCATTTTCTTCTCTACCACATGGACACGCTAGAGAATGCAAGCAGCATTAATATAGAAAAAGCAGGAAAAACCGAGTCACTTGCTGCTGTATGTCTCTAATGGGCAAAAACTGGAAAGGAAACGCTAACTCTTTGCATTCAAGCACAAAGAGAAAAAGAGATTCCACACTATTGTGGAATAGACACTAGTTTGCTTGCACACACTATTTCAATGAAATGGGGACCGTCCGTCTAATGGAGTCGGGAGTAGGAGAAGTTGGGGGATAGCAGGAATCTCTGACGTAAAACGGTTTTGAAACTTTTTCCGCCCTATCTATCCAACTCTGTCTCTATCCTCCGGTTTTCACTCCAGCGTAAATGCCTGCTCGCCCTCTTTCATTCACAAATATTGATCCTCATGGAGTAACCGGAGAGAGAGAGAGAGAGAGAGGAAGTAACAACGTGAAATGCTAACCGTGAACCGTTACTATTACATTTTATATTGCATATTTTTGCGTAGTAAAGTGCCCGTACAAATGTTGCCAAGTCGCAAACACCAAGAGCTCCAGCCACACAAGCTAAAAATTTGGCAGCCAACAACGGAAAGTTTTAGTGTCGTGTGTCGGCCTTAAAATTGTTAACGAACATATTTGCAGAGCTGCATTAAAAGGGTAAGCCTGAAAGTCCCCGGAGAACCAGCATGAAAAAAAATATACTACGATGTTATGGAGAAATGCTTGCATTTGATATATGTATACATGCAGACTAAAAGTTTATGTTATGAATGGTGTAGAACTGATCAATAGAGAAACAAAGAAGCCGTCGGAGTAGGAAATAACTTGAACAAACCAAAGCCAAGACTACAATATCCTTGGCATTGACTAGACTTTCATTTAGAAAACTTGTTTCGGGTTCGGGAAACAGTATTACCCGTGAAATGAACTTTCGTTAGACAAGAGAGAAATGATCAACTGCCTGTATACCTACTTAACAAAGGAAGCGGCAGGAAATGTCATTTTTTCTTCTATTAAAGGCTTTAAATGAAAAGACAAATTGTGAATACGTATTCAGCCAAGATGGTATGATCTTATCATATAGTATCGTATGTGATTACACGTAATAATATGTAGCCATATACATTTTAATTAAAGATAGCAATTCCTGTGTCAGCCCGGTCTCCATCTCACATTGTTTAGACGAAGAGAGGCGATTAATTATACTTTTTTTCTCATTTCACATCACCGGAAATTACCCTGCGTTGGAAGGCAAGCTCATTCTTAAGCTCTCTTGAAGTAAAAAAATGATCGAACAAGCGTTAGTATTACTGTGCCAGTTATTAATTTTCATTTCTACTTACAGCCAAAGGGTAATGATAGGAGAATCCAATTTCTCGTGATAAGTTTGCAAATTCAGCATATTGAACATCATAAACCTTCCTAAGAGTATCTTAATCTTATCGCCTTAATAATCTTGTATCTTTTTCATTTACCTATAAATATGATTACATAATAACGCACAGAATGTATCGAATCTCTTCTGCTCATACAACATATGCAATTTAAAAAGCTATTTGAGAATTTTCAAGAAGTAATTACTAAGCTTGCAATAAATATTTAAAAACATATTTTGTATATTCGTTCTAACGAGCTCATGTTTTTAATGTGGATGTATCATGATATTATAAGAATTTTGAAAGGCACATATTTTTTTCTATTATGTATCGAATCTCTTCTGCTCATACAACATATGCAATTTAAAAAGCTATTTGAGAATTTTCAAGAAGTAATTACATTACCTACAGAACTGAACGTAGGAGGCCAAATGACCCGCTTAGTCTTAATACATATTGCGCGCAACACAAAGGGGATTATAGAAGGCCTGATTTCTTACGCCTTATTAATCATTATACACAACTACTGAGCATTTAAACAGAAAATCAGTAATTAATAACGCTTTTCAACAATACCCCGTTCAAAAATAGAACTTTTACTTATTATCAACGCTGAAACAAATACCCCATTAAAAATTGATGTATCAACTCGACCCGTGGTGTCTCATTGGCTGAGAACAAAAAGCCATCTTATGTGCTTTATTGGTACGAAAATTGGTAGTTATTTTATATGATAGTCTCGTAGTCTCGTTGTAATATGTTCCTTAATTTTGATTGAGATGAGTCAGTAATTAATATACATGTTGTGTCACTGTCTTTCCAAGTTGGTGGGAGCTAGAATACTTCAATAAATCTGCAGATGTTACCTCCTTACATGATGTACATACTTTATTTAATAGTTACATACATGGTTTGTCGTACACTTCTAATACACAACAACGTAATAAAAATTGCCTCTCGTTCATGATTTTTCATGTTGTACTGGAAATTGTAAGGTTACATAAATATTACACAACGTAGCTACTATGCCTTAAATTTGCGTATGTACTTCATAATTTCTGAAATGCGTATCATATTATACATATACGTTGTAAGGATGCTAAGGTTACATTGCAAATAAAAGAAATAATATTTGTATTTGCATGTTTAGTCAAAAATTTCATGACAGCAAATAAATGCTAACTTTATAACATTTTACTATTTTCACACACAGGAATGATCGTGATTCAAATGCAAACAGATTATTGCACGGCTGAGTGCTGTTAGATGAGACTATTATTGCTTTCAGTCGAACGGTTATTGTGAGCCTTGAGCTGTTTGTCTCCATTTTTCATGCCGAAGAAGTCGTTTATCCAGACTATCGAGAGAAAGACTGCCGAAAGTGTACAGACTGATGGAGTTTAATGTGTATAAGAGCATAGTGCAGATTGCAGATGGAATGGAAATGGAACACCATTCCTGCTACCGTTGAAAGAAATTACACTTGGTAACACCACCTATCGCTTTCACTTCTATCCAGGTTGAGATGTGGGCAGTGTAGACATGTTTCATACGTTTTTCTTGGTGCTCAAGAGATGTAGCTTCGTCGACTTCCTCAAAACAATTTCATTATTTCCGTCGAACGTTTATGCATAATTAAATATCTATTATCACTTTTCCATTTCATACAGGTAACAAAAATCTTACATATAATCTACAGTTGATTTTGTTTCGTGCCATCTTCTAAAACTAAATAAGTGTCAAATAATAAACTAGTTATGGGGAAAATTTATCAGGTGTTTACACAATATATAAATTAGGGAAAATTAGCAGGTGAAACAGACCAAGTTTGTTCCAGTACCACCCCAGTGTCCAGCGATTTAAATTTTCAAAATATCCAGGAATATTTCAAGCACTCTTTTTTTAACAAAAAAGGCACAAAATTATTATTTCAAATAATTTAGTTGAAGTTGTGTAAAATCCACCAAATAAATCGTTTTCATGATATTCATAAATGCCGATAGAATGATGACGGAACATTTTCCATATTCCGATATATTTCAGTTGTATGTTTATGAGCATTGATAAATTTTCAAAATGATTTTGTTAAACGGTCAAATGAAGAAAAATTCAGCTCATGAGCAGGGTAGAGCTCCACGCTCCAGCATTGATTTACCAATAAACTTGTAAGTTTCTACTATTAGTAAAGTACAATTATGAGTGAAAAACATGTTATTCAATATTTAAATATGCGGGTCCCTAGTCGATTTTTTGTTTTAATTGCACTTAAACCTTCGAACCGGCCGATCCCCAAAATGTCCAATTAGTACAGCGTGGTTTGTATATTGCCATTTAAATAACTGTAATTTTAACTGGTAACTCCAAATTTTGTGTAACATATCACCGCCGTTCTTTCAACAAAACATGTCCATTTTATGAGCTTTCTAAAATGCTATTCAAATCGAAAATCGATTATGGGCCCGACCCCCAAATTGGCCATTCATTGCAGAATGGTTACCATGGTGGTAGATGGACCTTCAAATATCGAATATCCTGTAACTTCGGAACCACTTCGAGTGATGAAGTCGTTCAAACGCCGAAGTGTGTATTTTTAAATGGTCTTTAATATTAGTGAAAAATTTGGGGGGGGGGCTGCAAAATTTTACCTCTTATCGCCCATGGTCATTTTTGTTTGTCGAAATGGTAAGAGAAGTGGTTTTTGAATTATGTGCTTTTCGTAGTTTCTTCCAAAGATGGATTACATCCTGTTTACTATAGTTGTATATATGTAATTTCATTAGAGGGCATTAAGATAAGAACTTGATCGGACTCGAACGATGGGATGAAAATAAACAAAACCAGAAAAATATCATCTTTGACAAGTTTATTGGAAATAAAACATTTGACAGTTGTTACTTTACTCCGGCTAAGTTGTTAATATTAATAATATAATATTTTACAATGACACTACCGAAAATAAACTTGAAGAGAACTTTAGTGTCCACGCTCTCATCAACTAATCAGATTCATGAAGGGTGGAAACTGTAAGGCGTACCTAAATTATTTGCAACGGGAAACAAAACAATACTCTTTGAATACTTTTAGCACGCGATTTTTACAAGCTGCTACAATTATCTTAATCCAATAAAAAATTATACATAAATTTTACATATATAACTTTATCATACAAGTTGTTTTTATAAAAACGAACGCACTTTGTTGGGTAGTAAAACCCTTTGGTGATGTAAGATTAACAATGTATTAAATATTAAATAGTGCACGAATGCATACATTTGAAGATATAATTACAAGACCATTCGTTGGTGCCGATTGCGAATTCACATACACATCAGACGATAGAAGGCATCTTAAATGCCAATTTTGTTTTTTTACTTACTAGTTACGTTACGATACATCGAACAGTACGGCGAATAAGAAGGTAACCTATATAGCAAAATATCTTTTGATCCACCACTCCCAACACCCATGTAGCATTGGGATTATTATTCGAACTCTGGTATATCATCGAAACTATATCCTGGTATACCTTTATAAGCATAGTATGCAATCCGAACATGATAAGCTCCAGGGATAAACATCAAAAATCCCATGATGATCATCGGCCAAACCCGATCTGCAAACTGAAACAAACATTTTTGTTGTTGCGGTTATTATTAATGCCCAATCAAATTTACGTGTATTTATGGTGATTTAGTTACACGGCGCCTTATAAAAATTGAAAATTTCCAAATACTCTTGTTTTGATAATGATGATTCATTATTATTAAATAATAAGTATACCTTAGCGTCCAAATGTCCTGATAGGACCAATACACCAAATATCAAGAGCGAAGATCCAGCAAAACACAAAAATGTTGCCAAACAAATCGACCTTGTCGGTACTCTCGCAGGAGGCTTCTGAAACTGTAAAGAGATGCACAATGTAGTCTTGATACTTTACATCTAATAGATATAATAATCATAATCATTATGGGATTATCGATTGTTAAGAAATTTCCTTTGTAGCAGGGTTAATTAATGCCATTAATAGGAACGATTACATACTATGAACAATTTACCTGTGAGTCAATATATTCATCATTGCTTGTGGTAGGATTATTTGTAGACAAAGGTCTGTAGATAAGTGTGCTTCCACTACTTACATAGCTATTATTGTTATTTAGTGAAACGTTACTTACGCTCAATTGATTATTCAAATTTTGAGAACTAAATGTTTTCCTACACGTCAACTTTATCTTCGTCATTCCGAGGTAAAGCTATTCCGTATTTTTGTTGACCAATCAAAACAAATTAAAGTTGTAATGGTGGCGGGTGTATTGTAAAAATAAAAAATGTAATGGCTGTATTTAACTAACAGTTGCAAAAATAACAGTTGACAGTGACAATTAAATAAAGAATCTTGAGAACTGCAGCGACTTCCTGTCAATGATCATAATCTTTAGAACTAGAACCGTTGACGGTGATACTCTGCTTGACAGAAATTTGGGGATTTGTGTCTATTTACCAATATTTAAAGTAAAATAAGTTGAACAAACTAAATAAGCCATAAGATTTTTTGTGTCAACATTAATGCCACAATTGATTATGTATTGACTTGTTTTCTACACACCCACACCATACAGCTGGGTTTTGTGTTGTTATCGTGTTTGTATTGTACATGTGAATAGGGATATTGGAAGCGGGGGGCAAGGGGGCAAATCCCCCAAGATTGAGTCACTTAAAACAAAAGGTTTTTTGTTGTTCCCAATGCATTATTGCAAGATATGAATGTCCCCCCTGTTGCGTTAGCCCTGCATATATAACATGTGTTGTGTGATACATTGAGTATGAACGAATTATAATTACGTGTTGTAGACTCGTACAAGCACTTAAGCACAAGCACTTGTACAGCTACATAGTTGTTAGGAAAGCGTGTACCTAGCACCTAGGTATACATAATATCGTAATAGAAAGCCAGCCAGCTACGCTTGCTGCTTACAAATTTTGGTTAATTTATGAATTACTGGATAAAACTGCAGATACCGCAAAGCACATCATTACAATTTTCGCGGTTAAAATCAAGTATGTTAACTAGAAACATGCATATGCTGAGTTTTGTAGCTCACCAATTCCCAGTCGCTGAAACGAACAGGATTTCGTTGAATTATAGGTTAAACATTCCATTCTAAAGTTAAAGGTAAATATGCTACTATGTCACCGACATATTTCATGTAATGCAACCGCTACTGTGACTACCAGTCATCGTACTAAACTTGCGTTTCTATCCACGAACCGCTAAATTCTTCAGACCATTAGAGATCGTCCATTTAGGACGTTTGAAGGGAAGGCGGAGGGGGTTGTGACATGAACATGATTTACCCCATGTTAAAATAGTGTGACATATAGGGAGGGGTCAATTGAAGTCAAATACCAAAAGTCCTTATGCTGTCGGAGTTATGAAGAAAGTGACTTAAACGTAGGATCGTAAGTTATATACCAAATTTGACCCCATAATGCAATGTTAAGATCTGGACAGAAGTTATTTGCGCCTTAAAGCTCTTACCTTAATTAATAAGTTAAGACCGTGGTCAAGGACGGAAAGCAAAAGGTCGGAGCAACACATCTGGTATTAATTTTTCAAACTTCTGTTCTTCCGTAGAGAAATGGCTACCAAAACCACTACCACGTTGTTTATTTATTGTTTTTATTATAGCATATATCCATATATGGTAGGTTGACCACACTCTATTTTCATATGTTCAATTTGCTCCTACATGACCCCCAAAAACGAAAAATGAAGTTATCCTACCATTTTTCCGTTTATGGATATAAATTAGAACATTTTGTAAAATTATCGCTACAATCCTAGCGTTACCATAACTCAATGCTGGTGCATGCAAATAAAGTAGGTATACAAATACTATTTTAATTATAATGCTGGGCCCTAAAATAATTTTGTACCATTCAGATTAACTTATAAACTTGGTCTCATCCATCTTATTTTCGATGAGTTTCAACATTTTCAGTTCGGTTCTGTAAGACGGCGTTAATTTTCTGCGCCAGCCTAAGACACTCCAAATGCCGATAAACGATGGGTTGTCACCAGTAATTGCAGAATATATTGACGTCTATAAACGAACAATTGATGAACGAAATATGATATGCTGTTTTTGAGATATTTTGTTTACAGACACACACAGACTGACAACTAATCAATAGCATGAACTTCTATTATAATATTGATGCACGTAGAAGTTAATAATGGTTCTAGACGTTGCAAGATCGGTTTGTCGAAAAATGCTGACATCCGAACGAGGGAAAAACGACCCCAGGTGAAACTTGGAATAATTTCACAACCCCAAGGATGTATCTGTATGCAAATTTTCATTTCTAGTTACTATGTTAAAATTGCAAATGGAACCTTGGGAAGTCCTGGGGTTAAACCGTAAGTGCTTATCATATAAAGCATTCGAAATATGTTGTATGGTTATCGGATGGCGAAAACAGAATTTCGAAAATAAACTCGCTTTAGTATCTGAGTTACCGTCACCGTGCTGAAGCTCAGCATGTTTTTGCAGCAACGTTAGACTATGTTATGTTTTATGTATGTACGTATATGCGTAAAATGCGACAACCAGATGGAAATTGAACTGGAAACCATTCGCTCTGTATGCAATTTGACTTACGCTTTGGAGGAGACTCCATCCACCGTCCATCTTCAAGTAATACGGGGGTATTAAAGCTTTTCTACAAAAAAGTTGAACGGTAGAATTTTCCTGACGCAGTTTCGACCTGTAGACAGATGTAAAGATACAATAACTTAAAGTCAAATTAGAAAGCTGACGAATAAACTGTCAAGGAAAACTGTATTCGTAGTCAAGGAAAATGCTTGAAATAAAGCGCTTTGTTCTTTCAGCACAAGGTTAATAGGTAAATATAATAATGCTTTTAATCTGCCCCTGTCGCAACTGCAACAAATTTTAATCCTATTGTGCGGCATTTTATTTCAATTATGTCAATAATTTTAATAGTTGAATTCATTCATACAATCAAGTTAATTCATAGCATCCACATTTTTTTTTGAAACGGACTATTTCGTCATTTCACTGGTCTTCACTGGACAGATATATGAACAACACACTTTTTGTCAAGTAGTTTAATAATTTTGCTAATTTATAATATTGTCTATAATTGATAACTGACAGATTTTCCTTTTCTTCGAATTATGTATTGAAGAAAATATACTTTATACTTTGTATTTCTTCATATGTTCGTTTATAAAGTATAAAGAGCATTGGATGCCCCGTGTAAAGATGTTTACTTTCAATGATCATTTGTGTTTCGAAAACCTTTTATCCCTGTCTTTATTCTTAATTAGAAAAGCCCTTTTACCATCTTATGGTGTTATCCTCATATTATTGTTCCACGACCTTTCAACATAATATACTTATGCCCTAAGACGGAACCGTTTTCCAAATTACACTTCCAATTTCGCTTCATATTATACAAGTAACATCAATGCAGTAGATTTGTATCTCTTAAATCCAATAATGACATTTCCAATCTCACATAGTTTTACATAAAATGCACACGCCCACAAAACATTAAAGACCCGCACGATCATAAAAGTAAAATTGGTAAAAAAAAGATAAGAGTACTAACGACTAAAAGCTTATAATCACATACAAACCGATACACTATAGTTTAAAAATATATAGTCCTAATTTTCTACCCGTTTCATGCACAATTTGTCGCAATAATGATGATGTGATCATACAACGGCTTTAGTTTGAAATAAAATGCATGTCAGTGAAGGTAAAAAGTTTGAATTCAAGAAATTAACCTTATTAACGACTGTTATGAAATTGAAGATTATTGATATTATGACTAGAGCGCCGTGTTTGTCTATAATATTTCGTAGGTGAGTATAGTGTATGTCACCACTTCGGCCTGCCATTAATTCTTAAGGGGAGCTATACATATGTTGTGGTGGCGACTATTTATATTAAACCCTTTTAACGTTGAGTGTAGTAGTCCCTTGTACGTTAATTTCCTTTGTTATCGTCACTCATCCTGAAACCTACAGATATATAGCTTATACGTGGCCTAACATTTTATGCAAAAAAGAATTATCTTTTGGTCTCATGAGTTGAGAACACGCACAACTTACATTGTGATTGTGACCAAGTTCAGTATAATTTACCTTACGATAGAGAACCAATTAGGATGATATAATATTTTGAGATATCATCGAACACCAAATCCCCAAAAACCCATTTTCAAACCACACACAGGACAAATTCCTCTCTTCCTATGTTGTATGTCTGTAATTTGGCCCTATTATGTATGCGGTTAGGCAACGAGTAAGACTGGAAGTATATTTATACTTTATTATTATTATTTGTACACAAGGAAGGAAAAGGAGTTATTTGCAAGTACTAGCAAGTTTTTAGCCAAAATATCTTTATAATTGAACTCGCAATATTCCCCGAAGAGCTTATTATATACATTAATGGGGCTGTTATATCCACAACACAATTATCAAATCCGGCGTGAAAATAACATACGGAACGCATATGCCATTTTATTACGACGTTTATTTGAGATCCATGCTCTTTAAAGAATTTTCTCTAATAGTAACATGAAATTTATATACAAAACCAGTATCAGTGAAGCCATTCGGGTTATGTTGGTTCATCATGGGTCGGGTGGTTGTCCAATGGGTAAAACCTGTATCTACTGACAACATCTGTCTTCTACACAGGTTTAGGACAATGCACTCAAGTGCATTTCCATTAAAAATTTGATATGTGGTGGTCCGTGCCTGCGGTATTAGTTTATGATAACAAAATGTACTAAATATATTATCATTCCATCAAATTACCTAGACAATGATGATCTTAATTTTGTAGCACATTTCAAAACTTAAAAGGACAATCTCGTTACGACCTATTCCATGTTGCATCAGGTAACTGGGGTCGCACGGAAGAAGTTCGAACTTTCATTACACGAAACGTACTTCCCATGTTGTTTGAACAAAGGATTTCGCTTTTATAAAAACAACAATTCAAACATGGTAACCAGGATTTTCAAAAAATTCTCTTCGACAACCATTATTCGATGAAATCTTTGCATGTACACATCTAAAAATGTTTTCATCCCTCATAATTTATATTAATTATAATGTATACTAGCAAGCATTTCCCAAAATTGGAACATAAAAGAATTTATCGACGAATTAATTTATTATGTTAATTATGTTATGGCCGTTGGTATTAATCCCACATACCGCATGTCGCAATCATTTGGCACACATTCTTAAATTATTTTATTGGCAATTTTTAATATTGCGATTCATTATTTGTATTTTTAAGAACTGTAGACTTTTGAAATTCAAAGTAGTATAAGTACTATATTGAGGGCTCCGCCATTACACATCCATAAAAGACGACCATTATGATTTCATTTTTGCTTACTGACGCACAATGCAACGGAAGGTGATGCCCAACTGCAATACTTAAATACAGAAACATGCAGATTGATTTGTTATGAGGGGCTCCGCCGCTTAGCCCCCCCCACCTCAACTTTGAGAATTAATTCTTTTAGTATGTAAAACGATCAAATCCTAAAGAATTTGACCTTTCACCTCAAGTATTATTTCTCAGTACCATAATTAAAATTTGACACACCCCCATTGCAAAACCGAATTAATTAGACGCCAAATGACATCTCGATCGTCTTTGTAGGTTGAGTAACAAAAAAGTTGTTTGCCGTACACTGCGTTCTCGTCACCAGTATTAATTATATAGATTATTTTTATATGTAATATTTCATCCATTTTTCAAACGGTTGAACTTAGCAAATGCATGTACATATTTACAAGCAAATAAATAACTATGATTTAAATTGCAATGATCTTTGATAACTTATTTTGTCGCAAAGTAGTAGGGATTATCACATTTCATATTCATACATGAGATCGTGCTACAAGAAGAGGATTGCATTACTATTATGCACTACCAAATTTTACGAAAGCACTCATATTTTAAGTACAAATATATGTATGTATGTATGTATACCAACACTACTACTGCTTATTTCATGCATTGTGAAACGCTGGTAATATTTCCAAAAATTGTTTTTAGAGAGATTGTTTTGCAAACAAGTTTAAATTGAAACTTTTATACTGGCGATAGCCCCAAGTCTAAATGATATGTCAAGTACTTTCCCTGTTAGTTGTTTTAGTTATGTTGATTTAGGTTAGTTTCAATGCACACTCGTAATATTGCGAGTGTCATTTTTATTACCATGTAGCTTGCATTGCCCTCACCGAAACATTACGGCTCAAGAATGTAGCTTTAATTATTACGTTGTCATCGATTCTTTTCCCATTCTTAAAGCTCGTCTGTGGATCTTTATTCAAATTCCAAATATGACTCACTGATCTATTTCATCTGGCCATATTGTGGAATGACTATATTATACTCAAGTCAGTTTTAGAGTTTTTATACATATATCCATTTCATTCACCATTTATTGGTTGTATTTTTCAACCTGAGCGAGCAGCAGCACCCGTGTTGTGTAAAGTGTAGTATCTCTGCTCTGCATTGGAGTTCCGGAATTTGGAAGTACAGTATATAGTTCGCAAATATATTTTCCCTTTGAAAAATGCCAGGGCCTTGTTCTATCACGATATCACGAATCTGCTAAAGCTGTGCAGCCTGCCAAATACTAAGCTAGGTGTATTTTAAATATAACTAGCAGTTGGAGCAAAGCTGTGACTTTATTATACTATTTTAATTATATAGAAAAAATTAGCGTAGTTTCTTAGGACCAGCTTATGTGGTACCTATGATTTACATAGTACTTTAATTTCCACGCTTCCATACGTTTTGCTGTAGTTACTAAGTTGTTCAATTCAGTATGCATTTACACCCTTATTGTAAGTCAAATTATGGTTTCTATCAAATGAAAACCTATTGAAATATGCTTTCCATGGTGAAAATATAAATCCCACCATTGTTCCACTAAAAATGCAAAGAGCCTTAACATATGTGAATTTGACAAACATTGTTGCGTTGCCCTCTGGAGTCAATAAAGGCAAAAATCTCATTATTATTATCACTTTCAAACTTTATATATCTTATACATTACATATAATATCATAATATGCGTTAGGGTATATGCACACCAAGGTTTGCATCGATCGGAATATTTCTGTTGACACTCATTCTAATATTGTCAAAAGTTAAAATTCATAATTATTGTTAAATATAACTCCGAAACGTTTTATTGTACCGGAATGTGGGGGTTAGTAGAATTAGTGAAATAAGAATGTTTAGAAAAATAAAAACACACAATTCATAAATTTTATATAGAAAACAATAGATTGCTCATCCCTTCCGATTCTACCTCGTATTTGATAAAACGTAACATTATTTTCTACTTTCTTCTCTAATAATTTTGTCACGATTGCTGTGTACGTGCATTTTATTGGAGGGACAGACGACAACTGTGAATCATAAAGGCAGATATAGCATCACCACATGATGGCATACACATATGAGGGCTACAGCAAAAAATAGCAAAAACCAAATTTAGCAAGTTACTAACATTGAACATCATCTTACGTTGCATACACATGCATACACCTATAAATATATTTTTTATAATTCTATATATATACAGCTTTACACTTATACTTTATTTTCTTTACAAAGCTCACTCTACATCCAACATTATAATGATCTCTCACATATAGACTATACTATATTTATATTGATTGTTAGCCTTCTTGTTTCAGTCTTGCTGGCAACATTATATTTTCATAAACATGCATAAAAAATTTCTAGCAAACCACAAACAAGAAGCAGTGCCAAACAAATACTAAAAAGTAAAGCACCAACTAATGCGACAGACCAACCAAGTTGGTTTAGCCAACAACTTTAAAAGTAAAGTTGAGAGTAAAAGAATGTTGCTGACTCTCCTCAAGTCAAGTTAGTACAAACGCACTTAAACGGAGTAAAAAAGCTTCGTCCGTCGTGCATCTGTACATGTTTAAGTGCACATGCACTGAGAGCATTGTTATGGATTTTCATTTTTCATCCCTCTTTCTACGCTGTGTGTTTTGGCCTGTCGCTATGTTGTTATACCTCTTTGCCTCAATGCTTCATCATTAAGAGAGTCATATTGCATAGGTATTATATTATTATTATTATTATTATTATTATTATTATTATTGCACTCGACTTCATGAACTACACGGTAGTAGTGCTGTATTGTGTTTTTCCATAAAGATGCAGCCAAAATGTAATTCTATCAGTTTAGCTCAATTGCAGAGAGTAGCATTAAGTGTAAGTGAAGTGAGTCAGTCTGATAGGAATGGATATTATGGAATGGAATGTGCAAGTACAAAAGGCAAGGAAATAATAATAATAAAAGTTGTGAAAATGCGAACAACATAATAGTATTACAATACTAGATTACACAAGTTTCATCATCGTAGGAGTAGAAGTAGTCTAAGGTAATAGCAAAAGTCAATAGTGAATATATTTTGATAGGTTAAACTAATTTTAAGCTTAGTAAATCTAAGATGCAGCTGGAACTCCTGCAACGAGAAAGTTTGAACTATTATTGCTAAAAGTTATTATTATTAATAATAATAAAAATAATACTAAAATAACGACATTTTGTAACAAGTTGGTAATAAGCTGTATATGTGAATATTAGAACTCTGCGTATGATCTTTGCAACTTAGAAAAAACTGTTACAAAAGTTTCAAAATTTAGTGTTTTCACGTTATCATAAAAAATGACTCACTCGGTGATAAGCTACTTATATATATCTGTGAAGGGAATTGAGTGACGAAGTGAACACATGTAAATGGTATACGTTGAAACGTTAATAAAAAAATAAAACGGGAACCCGATTTGTTCTGTTGCCAAGAAAATACTCAATTGATCAGGAATTATCTGGCTTTGTGCACGTTCAATCTTGGAAGATCGGAAGTATACTGGTGTAATTTAAGATGAAGAAGGACACGATTTTCCTGATTAAGCCATGTTAGGTTCGGTTCCAGTGAAAACTATGTTGATGAACAACACAAAATAATCATTGGAAGTTTAGTTGGGCTTGCAGTTCAGGACTACAAACAACAATTAGTTAAATGTGAGATTTAAACCTTATGATGAATTAAACAGACAATCGAGTGCAATGTGTGGACAAGTTTCTCATCTTGAGTCAGGTAATACCATCTTCTTTTAAATTCTAGAATAAGCTAAGAAATAAACAGGAGCAAAGTAAATAAGTTACACTGCAGTATAATTTTCTGATCATGTTAAAATTTGTGGAGGCGTATTATTGCAAAATACAAAGAGCAACCAATGAAACATTTAAAAGTTACTAAAGATACTTATTTACGTAGTTGAATTTGTGTGTGTGTATGCAATAATACTACAAATGGCTATTTTAGTGACAGTTGTCATACAAGTAAATATAGTAAATGGACAACTGTATGTATTGCAGTGCAGTAGTGTAAATTTTTAGAACTACAATTTCGAATGATTTATCATTTTGAACTGTTTAAGCCTTGTATTTAAGTAAAGTAATTTCATTGTGACGAATTTAACGAGAAATGCAGTTTTTGCCATGTCACAAAATAAATTATAATTAACAATTACGCAAAGGGCACCATAACTGATTTCCAACCGATTTTTAGAATCTCTGTCGAATAAATAAATTAAACGAAAGACTGAAGTGTTTGTCTATGGGACAAATTTCTACAATGAAACAAATTACACTACCTAACTGAGATATTCCCAATAGTTTTTAAATAATAAATGTAACAACATACTAAAACTAAAATAATAAACATTCCACTTATTTCGCAGGGTATATCATTTCTTAAAAATTAAAAGCGCTTTGAATCGATTCCAATGCCAATTGCAATATTTAAATATACAATATCCAATTGAAATGACTATCTAACACGCACTAACAAGTAATAGGTGTTAAATAGCCTCGTAATATTTGGGTTTCTCCTGTTTGATTTTTCGCTTGGAAGAAAGCTACTCTTATTATTTACTAAAGCACTGCATTAAAAAATATTAATAATATTATAATGAAATAAATTAGTTATGTACCTGTCCTAGTATGGAGCTGATGAAAATGCTTTCCTCTGTTGTAACGTAACTTCTTGTCGTATTTAGAACTGTTAATATTCTTATTATATGTGTTAATTAAGGTAAGAGGATAAAATATACCAGTTACCTGAGTTGTGCATCTTCACCAACTGCACGACCAGAAAATCATTGTAAAATAAAAATATTAATAGCCATTATTCTTGAGGAAATCGATGCTTTTGAGTTTCAACAGAAACTGCTTAATATAGATACCCCGAGTGCCGAGTATTACTCGGCTACTCGGCCGGTTTTTGACATTTTTTACTACTCGGCCGAGTGCCGAGTATCATCACCAAACTCGGCCGAGTGCCGAGTATTAT
>JAHZNE010005545.1:0-36953 GCA_027744055.1 Callyntrura sp. NNG-2020
TAGAAAAAAATATGTGCCTTCCAAAATTCTTATAATATCATGATACATCCACATTATAAACATGAGCTCTTTAGAACGAACATACAAAATATGTTTTTAAATATTTATTGGAAGCTTAGTTATAACCTACTACACTACCCACAACAAACACGGAAACTAATGTTGAATGCCTTAACTTCTTTAAGTGTTATTTCCCTCTGATATCACTAAAATCGCTATCTTGCTTTCTAATGTCGTCGTATAATAAATAATGTGTGCGAGGGGGATATATTATACAAGTGTCGTGTTTTGTTAGTACATACTAAAGGCGGCACTCTCATCGTACACTTCCAATAATTTGTTGATTTTTACTAACTTTGTGGTTTTCGAATGTCTTACGTGTATGCTTTACGTAGAAAATCTGTATTTCTGAAATAAAAATGTAGTTTTTTAATGCAGGATTTATTGAAAATTGTAAATGTGGTAAGGCGGAAATATAAGGCACTTTCGTTCAATCAAAAAAGTCTCTACTGTCTAGCTCCTTTCTGTGTGCACAGGAAAAAAATCCAACACACGTATATAAACGCCAGGTATTCATAAAAGTTTTTTTTATTGCAAACGCTTGTGTTTCTGTATAAAACTCTAATTAATATGAATAAGTTTATATCAAGGTGTCGGTGACGGAATCACTATAGCCGCACGTGTGACTCATTGAAATTTTTTTTAAATAAAAAGTCTACTGAATCTTCATATCTCCGTCCGTGTGTCCTATCTATCTGATTATTCCTTCTCTGTGAGTACCCTTGTTTCTGGGATTGCGGTGTTGAAACTCACTAACCACACAACATAAAATTATTCATTTTACTTTTTTTCTACTTAAAGCAGCCGACTTCTATTTGCTGTAAGTTTCGTTTAATCACATACTGTGTGTATACAGAGAGGGCCCAAGTACCTTTTTTGTTTCTCTGCTGTACAGCTCAAACTGTGTAAAACAGAGGGAAACAAGATTTCGAAAAGATTTCTCTTTGTCCTCAGTAAAAACAAACTTGACACGGTATTTGTACAAGTAAACAGTAATTAATGAGAAACATGTCCCAACAACTGTCCTAAAATACTTTTCTCTCTCGGTGTGTCTCAGTTTGAATTCCAATATTTCGTACAGAAACGCCCTCGCCAACGCTCTGTAGGGAGAGAAACAGAGAAACTCAAAACCTCTCATCGTCTAACTGTCCTCGTTTATTACTTTATCATTACCACCGGTGGTAAACACTCTCGCCATGTTGAAATATGGGTTGCATGCTTTCTGTCTTATTAAATATTTGAGAAATCTGATCACAACAACACAACAGAGTAGTACATCGTTCGCTCGCACAATCACGTACGTTAATCATACCACGTATACGTATTATTAGTATTATTATTGTTACTACTATTATTATCGGGCATGTTATTCTACCATTGTCTTGGATGCATTTCATGCGAAAAAAATGCAAAGAGGATAAAGATGAGCTTTTTGTGATTGCATAAATTATCCAAATGGACATTTTGAGCAGTGCAAGTATAATGCATTTTAGGATTATGCATACTGATGATGATGATCATGATAAATAGTTAACTGTTCTTATTATTATGTAGAGGTGGTGGTGGTGGAGTAGCACAATTGTACTGCCGTTGATTAGTGGTGGTCGCTCCGCCGTCAGTTTGGACTAACTTCATTTGTATGACCACGACAAGGATGACGACCATGTACTATAAATTATAAAAAGGGGTATTGTGATGTGAATGAGCAGTGTGTGCTTTCAAAAATAAATCAAATGGGGAATCACATGCGTGATTTGATTACACCGTAATTTCGTTTGTTGCAGCAGTGATGATTTCAGATATACGAGCGAGAGAGGGGGAAAAGAGTGTACACGAACGGAGTACGAACGACGACGCGCAAGGATGGAGAGATTTGACAGATTTACTTTCAAAAAAGGCATAATAATCAAGTAGTGTATAGTAATAATAAGGATAATGCAATGCATTAAACAAGTGCGCAAGTGTATTACGTTCGTTGCGGTAACAATCATTATTACGTAATCATCTGCGAATCTCATCACTCATTCATCAGTTTAAATAAAAAGGATTTTAAGCCCCAGTAATTTTCCTTTCATTCTTCTCTTGTCGTCCCATCCATTTGACTAATATATGAATAAAGTACGACATAAAAAGGGAGGCAGTGTCGCCGTCGTCCTTTTTGTTACCGTCTTGACGACCTGTAGTAATTTGAGCGGATTTGGCAACTTATATATGCTTATATGCACAATGGAAAATAAGACTATGAATGAATAAGACAATGATGATGCTGAGGATAATAAATGGAAAGAGATACTTACTTCCTGAAAGCTAAGTTCCACGGGCAGTTTGAGCATGGTAACAGCCTCCTCCCCACTGTTGTTGTCCTCCTCTTCTTCCGACGAAGAAGAATCATTTTTCGAGTTGTTTTGATCATTTGTTTTGCTTTCCGCAGAGTCGAGATCATTAGCCCCTCGAGCTTCGTGACTGTTGTCCTTACTGCCGAGTAGGGAGGCTGGCGCAGGACCGGTTGTTCCCAGAGCTAGCAAGGTCTTGAGACTCTCCGGTTGAATTAGGGCCTCAAACTGTAAAAAGAAAAGGCTCGTTTTACTTAACGGTTTATCACAATTTATTCCAAGGAATATCAACCGCCTGCATAATAAAAAAAACGACCTGAAAGTTCACTGTAGCTTTTTTGCAACACCAGAGAAAAAACTCTCTGTATGCATGTGTGTGCAAGTATGCGTGTACACGCGCACTTAATTTTTACACGCATTACTTCATTTGCTTTTCATTTTCGAAATGAAAATGCATAAACGTAAACTGTAAACTTTGCTGCAAAAGCAGCGTAACTTCGAAATCCTGCAGAAAACACTTATATCTGCTCTATCGTCATCAGGGGTACTTGTGTTTGCCATAAAAACACCAATTTGTCGAGGCTTGTGCCATTTTTTGCACATAGTCCATTTTATAGTGTATTATCATGCAATTACAACGACAAGCGCACAGGGTACTGCGTGGTGTGTGCTACTGCTTATTGCATCGTTGCACGTCTTTTTCCTTTTTAATAAAAAGTCACGATTGCATGCATGCATCCTCCCCGTATCGCTATCAAAATCACTACTATATACTTCCTTCGTCCTCATCTTTTCCATCCAAGCATCCTCCCTCCTCCTCCTCCTCCTCCTCTCTCTCTCCCTCATCTTTTTTGCTGCTTCCTCTTATTAAATACCTTTGTGCCCTTTCTTTTCTCACTGCTAAGTTTTAGTGCACACAAGGCACCCCGTTGGATTCGAGCATGATAATAAAGTAAATATTATTGTTGTTGTGTAAAAGCTGATTATCTTAATTACAAACATGAAAAGAAGGTGAGTAGTAAAAAATGAAAAGGAGTAAAAGTGTCGTGAAGACATGAAGTGGGGAGGATGTGGATGGCAACTGTAGCTTTTCAGCTTCACCATGATCATCATCACGGAGGAGCACAGCAAGCAGAAATAAATTTTCTCTACACGACCATTTTTAAATAAAATTTCAAATTACTCCTCTTGTTGTCGTACGTATCGCAGCGTTTTTCCTCCCCTACTAAAATGCACTGGTAAAAAAAGTTTTCTAAAAAAAGGCAACACTATATTTAGGCAACGGCCACGTTGTTATTATTGTTGTTGGTACCTGGCAAAAAAAAACTAAAGTGAGAGGACGTCAGCTAGTAGTCAAGTGGTTACTTGTTAGTGTTTATTTACTCTACGTATGTATGTATGTATATCAATTACCAAGCTCCCTACTAAATACTACCGTTGTTGTTATTATTATTATCGTCATCAGTGCAATCATTCGTTCGACGCGGTGTGTGTACCCTCATTCTACTTGTCATCTTCTAATCTTCTCCCTCGACATTTTACTCACTCTCCGTTTACCTGGTCTCTCGTAGCTAAACTGTAACTAATACATAGATAGCCCAGGTGACCTCTCCGTGTCCCCGAGTAGGGTTTTGTTTAGAAAATAAGCCATCATACATGACAGAGTTGCTATCACCGTTTGACTCACTTTGCTCCCCTCTCTCATAAGGTTAGTAGTTAAACACTATCATTTGACTGAAGATTTCACTTGATTAAAGTTGTAGAAAATGACATTATATTTTATAGTCCTACCAAAAGTGTTTGATGAGCTTGATACCCAATTTGTTAGTACACAGAGAGAAAAGTTAGACAAGTAAAGATGTTCATCATCACCAGTCTAATTTGAAATGATTAACAAAAATGGATTGAAATTGTAGTGTTGTGGGCCAGTTACAAGTTGCAGTTCAACTGGGGTACGACCTGACAAAATAGAGAGTGAATGTACGACGAAAATGAGGGAGGTTATTCGTAAAGAATGATGGTGTAGTGAAGGGGGTGAATAGGAATTAAACTGAAATAAAAAATGGCAAGGAATTATGTGCCATACTGACAAGGATGATGATGATCATGATCATGATGTTCATGATGATGGAGCTTCTTCATTAATGCACTTTTTTGTATTTCACAATCTCAGCATCCGTTTTCTCACACATTATCATAATATGTAAACCAATACGGTACACAACAACGTGACAAAATAACAATGATTATTGTACACGGGAATGATGGTAGTAGTAGCATGACACATATAATACGTGAAAATGTAAGTACCTATTGCTACTCGCGCATGTCAGATAGAGAGATACCTTTTGCATTTTCTGCTGGCAACGACTTTGCACAAATTCAATAATAGGCTTGATAATACAAACTAACGATAAATGCAAAGCCAAAGTATTTTATGTATCTCCGTGCAGTATCAATGACTGTGTGATAAATGATGATTGTGATTTTTTCTTCTTTCATTACTATCATTTTATTTTAAAACTCTCGCATTCTCCTGTTTGCTATTGTAACGATTTTTCACATTGCAATTTTTGTATACGAATACACCGGCAGAGGGGAAAAACATCAGGTTTGCTGCATTGCGTGTGTGTAAGTAAGCACTATTGTATTTGTAATCAATGCAGTTGTGTGGCAGCTTTGGTTTCATGACGATAATAATGAAATGTGACACATGATCAAGATTTATCGCTGCTCTGTTATTAATGCTGTTATTGTTGTTTAATATTATTAATGCAACTTATCAATACATTCCTATCGAGAGGATGACAATGTTCAAATCACGTTGTGGGGATGAAGGCAGGATTTTACAGGGACGCTGGGTTGAGCTCTCTACGTAAAGAGGAATTTACTGGGAGTGAAATGAAGTAAGAATGCAGAAAAGGGGAAAAAGTAGTGGGCATGACATGACATGGAGGTATGCATAAAACATCATGCATCGATGAGTGCTAAAAAATAAAATTACATGGGTGACTGAACAAAGCATTCTCTCAGACTTGATCATATATTGTATATTGCTTGTCTGTTGAACAGAATTTTTGTTTGAGGAAGGAAATAAGGAACTTTAGCTTCACTCATGTTTTTATGTAAAGGAGTAAAATGTAAAATGTTGTAAAATTGTAAAAGTTTTGTGTTGTTTTAAATCAGTCACAAATTTTGTAAAAGGGGGAAAATAGATACCTACGTTAGGCATTAAATAATCTAGTTGACAGGGTAAATAATGACCCGTTTCTTACTCGACCAATATTTGCATTAAAATCGGAAATTCAAATTTTTTAGGTATTCTGCCTCTGCGATTTCTCAAAATAAAAATCGTAAATTTGAAACTTGCAGACAGCTATTGCAATTGTATTTATACCCAACGTACTCATTCATTTTAAAGTTTCCTTTTCGCAGACTACGATTTCTGCCATTTGCCATTTATAACTGCAGAAATGTAGCAAGCCTCACCGCTTCCGTGTAAAAAAACATAACAAAATCTTATCAGTTGATAAGCTCTTCAGCATGCATGTAAGCACTAAAGAGAACTGTTGTTGTTGTCTATCTACTAGCCAGACTGAAGGAGTTATTTATACATTTTTGTGGTTTCATAGGAAAAACGAGCAATTCACTATTATAAAAAATAAATATCATGAAGTGTGTTTATACTGCGAATAAATATACGAGACTGTTGAAGAGAAAATTGAAAACGAAAATATGACTGTAATTAAACGCACAAAGTAAACAAACGGTTTATTTTAACCAATCTTCGGCAAAACGCTCTTGTTGCAATTACTTTCTCGCACCTTTAATGAAACTCAGAGAGCGCAATGTAAATCCTCATTTTGGCGCAAAATAATTTTCAAAATTGAGACGTAAAACACACCAGAGTGTAAATAAATGAATAATAATAAAAATTAATATTTATAATGTAACAATAATAACAGTAATAAGGACTTGAACGAAAATGAAATCTGCCACGTTTTCTTGCAATAACTATAACCGTCCAACCAACCAAGTCGCAAGAGCATTTTTATGAGCAGAAGAGAGTCGAGTCAACGTTGAAAAAAATAAATAAAAAGCTAACGACTGCTCGGGAGACTAACTTCAAAATGTGTTGGTGTAACAGCTTTTCTCACCTTACTGTGCATCTCAGTTTAATTTTCACATGCTTTAGTTGTTACCTTGGCTGTTAATTTATTACTACTTGGTTTGAATTGTGTGTGCGTAGGTGGATATAACAAACCATGGAAACATTATTTTTTTCGAAATAGGTGAGCAAACAATGCAGCACAATGATGGTTTAAATATTGATGACACGACTTGAAGTAAAGTATACTCGCTGTGTGTAGTAAAAGTAAACGAGAACAGCAGCAGTTATTTCTGTAGTTTGTGTACTTTTCAAGGTTTAATTTTATCTTTTTCACGACATGACTAATTCGCACACATGAGTTTGTCAATTGACTTCAACTGCTTTTTACTTTGATGCTCAATCTTTTGAAAGGCATTGTCTTGAACAGCTGAATTGAAGTTGAACATCTACTTTGCCTAAAAGAAAGACATCGAAAACGCCAGGGAAGTTAGCCTTTTCAATTTTTTTGTTATTATTGATGATGATAAATGAGAAAAAAGGGATTTTCAAAGAAAGAAAGGGAAGTTTTGCTCTAGATTTTACGTACCGATGGTTGTTGATTTTGTTGTTGTTGAGCAGCAAGTTGGTGGTGTTGTTGCTGAAGCTGTTGGAGTTGCTGTTGACAGGAACTATTGGTAAGCCATGCTGAGAAAACGATGGCAAATGAGAGCATACCAGCAATAGCTACTGCAGCTACAGCGACAATTTTGGCCACTTGAACCATAGGTGTCGTCTTCATAGGACGATAAGCCTGTGCGTAACAAAAGAAATGTTAGAAAATTAAATTGAAAAAAATTGTTATAAAGTGTTCTATAATGGTCCCGAACAGAGGTGCCATGACAACACAAGGTCGACCAACATGGGTGAACGTCCTTTTAAATGAAGAGAGAAAAAAAAACTATTTTCAGATTAGATGGTATGACATAAAAGTTACTCGGGGATGTAACATGTTTCTATTTCACTACCAAAATCGTTACGTCAGCCAGTGATAAATTATCCATCATTATCAACATTACCGTTATCATTAAATCTGTTTATGTGCGTACTTTAGGGCAAACTTACATTTATCATTTACGCGCACATAAAAATCTAAGTTAACCACAGAATAACAAGCGATAATAATACCTCTGCACATTCATCCCATCTTCGTTTCTTTCACTGACACTGAGCTTCTGCGTCATTTTTAGCACAATTTAATACAAAAACATGCATCGTTGCAAACCAGAAAAAAAAGAAAAGTAAACAAGATGACGATGCCAAGGAGTAGGTGGCTACGCGCAGGTAACTCGCGTGGAAGAGTCCACTTTTTTGTAAATGTTGTTATCATGACAACGAACTTTCGTCCCAAAACGTCGCTAAAATATTACCATTCAGTCAATTATTGGACGGTAGAAAATGTAAATATAGAAGAAGAAAAAAATTTAACCGAAAATCTGTGGTAGGATTTGCTTGCGCTTGAAGTTCCCCCAGAGGAGTATGACCACAGATAGAATAAACAGGTAGTCGTGTCTAGTGCCTGTATGATGCACACTTTAATCTTAAACGCTATTTCATTCAATGTAACCAGCCATCATTTTGAAACCAACATTTTTACTTTCTGTTTCGATGGTCACAGTTGACTGGGCGGCAACAATGAAATCGACAATGAATATTGTACCTGAATAGGACGAATGTTATCATACTTGTATCGCGTTTCTCGTCGACAGTAATTAATTTGTGTACCTCCCTTCTAACAATGTTGGTTGCGGTGTTCAACTTGGAAGCGTCTAATGCATTTCGTTTGTTGTTAAATGATCAACGCGAACCGAATTCGACGTACTTTTTTCTGTAAACTGGAAACGACACGGTGGGGCAGTTACCGCAAATACAGTAAATATTTTTGCTGCGTAGTTTACAACTAAAGGAAAAGTACAGTTGACATTTAGCGAGAAAAAAGACGCTTAAAATAAGAGGAAAAAGTTTAATAGACAAAATGCGGCGCATATTACATTGGTCGTATGTATGTGCATGTCCATATTTTACATCCGTCGATTTTCCTCTCTACCTATTTTCGTTGGATATGTTGTTATAATGAAGACAAAACAAACAACTTTATTTTATTCCATTAAAGGATTCATTTTCGCACCTACCCTCATCCGGCTCAATAGCAGCAAGCCCACACGTATTAGGTGAACTTTTCTGATTTGAAAAAATATTACAAATTTATTCGTTTTTATCTCTTTAAAGCGTTTCACCTGCGCATTGACAACTTCCTTTATTGTAAATATCTCAAACGATAAATGCTGTGTAGTGGTTGGTAATTTTAATTTTTCAGTTGCGTGCACCTGCCGCGCCTGCTGCAGAGTATAGTAATTCGTAGTGTTAATATTTATCGTCAGTATTCAAAATTTATGATTAAAAGTAGGGTTTTTAATTCATTCTTCATTATTTGGCGAGCCATTGGGTTATGAAGTTACGAAATGTAATGGGTTTTTGTAGGTATGTAGTAGCAGTCCGTAATACCTAAGTATACTGTGAAGTGCAGAGACTGTGAACATGGCTTTTTTTAATTTAGAAAAAATATTGAAGCAAATATATAATTTTGTAGTTTTACCTGTGGATGTGATAGGGAAACCGTGTCTAACTAAAATTTTCCAAATTTAGCTTTGAATGTGTTATTCAAATTCATTCGCAATTTTTACAGAATAAACTTGATATCATAGAAATTTGCTTATTTAAATAACACCCATGCTAAATACCTATGTTATGCTTGCTATTTTTAACGATATTATAAATACTTATGGTATACCTTTTGGCTGAATATTTATTTCAAAAAATGAAACGAGTTTCTGCATGCAAGCAGCAAAGTTGCCCTCCTCAACAGTTTGTAAGTTGGGAGAGCCTGTCATTATTTTTGTAACTTGTTGTTCCTTTTTTTAAATGCATGTTTACAAAATAATAACTTAACTAGCTATATCGTTGTTTGAATTACGCATTATTTGTAAGTCGCATAATAATTTTGCTAACAATAAGTAGAGCAGTAGTGTATGTAGTAAACAATCCATGAAAGAATGTTTCAGATTGCTGATAGCAAAGTCGTCAAATTTTTCAATGTAAAATACATGATGATTACTTGATTAAATTCTCTTTTTTTGCTAGAGGATGATGCTTGATGCTTAATAAATAATTATGAAGTGACAAGGTCACTTACTGCTTTTTCGTTGTCCGTCCGTTCGTTTGAGCGACATCAAGAACGGAAAGGAGCAGTGTAGCAATATTTTTTATGGAGGCGATAGGGAAATACCTCTAGTTAGGATACATCTATTTTGAAGCCTTTGACAAAACTGGAAGGCTTTCTAAAGACCAAAGGTCACATTGTATTACTCTATACCCTACTTAATGAAACGGACATTATAATATGGTAAGCGCATATACCGTGCTTAATGCAGAGTCAATAAACCTGTCTGAAGCACCAGCTTTTTTACAACATGGATCCAACTTTTAATCTCATTTTTCTTACAACGCAGACAAAAATGATAAATGAAAAAAAGCTTACAATGTGATAACTAATTCTGATTTACTTCGCCACTTTCCTACGCTCCTGTTATTTTGGGTTTATTAAGTTTAAGGGTAGTGTAGAGTGTAATATTACAAACTCTAAACAACCTCTAACAATATTTTTTAAATAACTTCTCCTGAACATTAGCAAATTCAGTTATTATTATATTACACAAAACTAAGATGGTAATAATGCCTCGAAAAAATTGAGATAATCAAAAAAGTGAAGGGCGATTCAAAATTTACCTACAACATACGCTGATGGCAAGTGGTCATGCTTTTAGTACTGTGTTAACTGTAAAAATCCGCACACAAACCATTCATCATTTTGCCACAATGTACAGACAAATCATCGTGCTTTTAATTTAGATTTTACTTTCATTTGCTTTTGCTAAGGTCATCATAATGATCATTAACTGTGTTTCTATCCCGTGAAGTTTACTTGTTTTATAATTTGTAATTTGCTGTAATTTTCGGTGTTTTCCTTTGTGGATACACAAGCAACGCGGAATTGCGAGTAAAAAAGAAATGTTTACATTGTAATCCATGTACAGATTAAAATTAACATTGCATTTACATGCCACATTTCTATTTCGTTTTTTCTTCTTCCACGCTGTAAGAATGCAAAGCCTAAATATTATTGTTGTGATTATTTTTGACGAATTGAACAAAACGGTTTCAATTTGAGTGAAGTAGATGCACGCACGTAGATGAAAATCGATTTAGATTTGGAGGACTCTTTCCATTGTTAAATTTGGGCTGTTTAAATAGTCCTGCATGATGATGAGCAATCCTTTCAAAGTTCAGTATGGAATGACACGCTCATTGGAGGTAAATTTGCAACATGCACAGCTTGACGTTTCCTTTTCCTTTCTGGTGGCAGCCAGATTAAATGGTATTGACGCTAATGAAAATGTCCTACGTTACGTTTCTTCTCAATTGGGACTGGGATGAATTCGAAAAGACTCAACTTTGACCGACGCGACGCGACGCTGACAGTTTGCGTGATGACTACCCCAATACCACAGGATCATCGCCAAACATACGAAATTAGATATGCATGATATGAACCATCCTACGTGATGAAACGATTTAAAATCCACCATAGCTTCAATAACAATGGAGTTTCTCTTATGCCGGCATGTTTTTTTGCCAGAAACAAAAGGCAACAACCCAAAAAAATTTGGTGATCTATGTCATTCATGTCATTCTAATAATAAATGTAAACTTAAGCTGGCAGGGCAACCAGTACAGGTATACTCAGCCTAAACTGAGATTTCCTATGTTGATAATAATCTTTTCTGTTTACCTTTTGTGCATTATCCTACGACTACATGTATGCACTTTTTTCTCTGTTGTTACCATTATTATCCAACATAATCAACATCGTCGTCGTCATCATCAACAATATGATCGACATCACTACCAAAAATGAACTGTAGATCGTGAATGCTTTTTGTTCATAAAAGCCCTAACAGGAGCAGCGTTCTCTTTAATTATAAAGATTGAATTTATTTTACTCCATTTACCATTTACACATGTACCGGCTTCACTGCCGTAGCTGCTAAAGCAGAATGCGCCGTAACGGAGAGACCTGAATCCATTGCACTCCCAATGAAAGTATTTTTTTACAGAGAGAAGATGAGGATAAACCCCATTTTTAGCAACGTGAGTCTTTGTCTCACTCTCTACGCTAACAACAATGCCTCTAACAATGGCAGTCATGTAACGGATAACTGACAAAAAGTATACAGTGTACAGGTAGGAAAAAGGAAATTAAAATGACTGTTTTTTTGTGCATCAATATATAGATGCATCGTTATTGGACAGAACATGACATCTGACAAGAGTTTAAAATTATCTCTGCTCGGGAAAAATAGGTCTACAAATATCTGCACAATAATATCAAATGAACCTTTAACGACTCATAAATAAAGAGGCTTCAAAGTGCAAATTGCGTTAGGAACAACGACTACAAAAAATTTGACGATTATAATGATGTGTGATTGTCTGATATGAGTTACGTGAGGAAGTGTGAATTTAAGCGAAATAGCACACGTATAATAAATATTGGATACCTACCATCCGGCATAACGTGGTAAGTATTCTGGTGGGCTAATAATGCTGCTACTAATAATAATACTTACCATCATTATTGGCGATGATGGCATGGACATTTTATTATTACCTAATCATGTGCACACACACACACAGACACGATTGAAAGTTTTGTTTTCTTTCTTGTAACTTGTGACGCAATCAAAATATATCGACATCGCGAATAAAAAGTAATACCAACCCACGAAAATCTTTTTGTGAGCCAAAGTCCCTGTGTTCTGCTGCTGCTGTTGACATGACATAAAAAAGAAGACGAAGTTGAAAAGGGGGAACAATTCATGCGTGAAAATAGACATGAAGAAAAACAAGTGCAAAATAGTGCATTACCTAGACATGATGGATGTAATCTGTAATCTACCTAGTTACGAGAAAAACCCAGGAATAACAGTAGTACTTATCTCTGTTTTAGAGACGAATGTCGGACAGAATGGCAATTGGCGAACCCCCTACTTTGAGGGTACTGCAATATTGACTACAATTGGCTTTTATAGGTGATGCAAACGCGGCAGCCAAATAACATCATTGCATGTGTGGTAAGAAAGAAATGGGTGTCATGTCATGTATTCTTGTTCAGGTGGAATTTCTGCATAATTTTTTTCAGTTAATACATTTGCAGGGTAACCAACCGGTGGTCAACACTGCGATAACAGGTAGTAGGAAGATTTGCCCATCGCCATTTTGCCCGGATCCGCAGTACGCGTGTTTCTTGGTTCGATTTGAATCTCGTTGGTTGCACTAACAAACTTCCCATTCCCATTGGCATCATTAAACAATTGCAACTGACAACATGAATCAAGTTTCTACTACGTTCCCTGTGAACCTACAACACGTACAAACAAAGCTACTAATTTTATTAGTGGTTGCAATTGCAAGGGTAGATGAATACAAAGACGATAATGATGATGAACTGTAAAAATAATGTAAATGACACAAAATGGAAAACATAACTGTGGCATATATAAATAAGTGTAGAGTTTTATACCAGCACCAACCATGTATTAGCATCATAAAATGTGGTTGCTAGATGTCCTACTATACTACTACTAGCTATCGTCAATATACCACAAACAACTAAAAAAACACACTACCCATATTCATAATTGGGACGATGTACGAGGATTTAGTAGTGTTGACGACGACGACGACGACAGTTTCATCCTCGGCATATTCGCATACCTCCACCAGCAACCAACAACCCCTTGCAAAAATTAAAGATACATGCTGTTGTTGGTAATGATAGTAGTGTCCCCTCTTTAAAAATCTCCTCTCTTTCTGCTTTCATTTTACTTTAAAATACTTCACTTGGCTGCAAATTGAAATTGCAAAAGAGGAACGCTTGCCTCTTCGTCGTCGTCGTCGTTGTCATCATCATAATAATATCGTCATCAGTAAATAAACGGATGGAGCAAAGCTACACACAACCTTTTTCAAATACATTTATTACGTTCACATGACATGTAGCGATAATAATAATAATAATATAATAACAACTTAATACTCAAATTATTTGTTTATATACACACATACACGCAGTTTATAAGAAGACGACCGGTGTAGAGACATATAAGGCAGTATGCACACACTATGTACGTACGTATGTACGTACATTAACTCTTAATACCGACAGAATAATGAATGCAATCCAACTAAATGTTAAATGACGACGATTAGCCGTGTACATGTGTAATGTGTGTTTGCTGGCGCCAGCATGTTGTTGGGTTGCTGTACTGCTGATCACGATGATGATAATGATGGGATATTACTCACAGTTTCACTTTCGCTTTCATTCAACTGAGTTTCATTCCTCCTCTTTCTTAATCTCCCTTCTTTTTCTTCTTTTTGTCTTCTCATCATGTTGCCCCTCATCATCACCATCCCTACCTACCATTGCATTGTCATAACTACCATGCCCCCTCTCTGCCATTTAAATGCTGATATGTAACTCTGTTATTATATTATAAATATCCCTACGCACATTTGCAGTGTGTAGGTAATGATGTGTGGAATTTGCCCGTAGTTGTCAACAAAAAAACTGTTTTAAAAGGTTGACACCTTCGCTTCACGTTGAAAACAACAACAACAACAACAATGCAAAAATGCAATCAAAACATCTACCCCTATTATAAATATAACGTGAATGTGTTACATGAATACCATTGTTGTTTGTTTTACAATTGTGTTACTTCAGGGCCTGCTAATAATTTTGACGTAATAGCTTGCAAAGTAAGAAGAACTTATCACACTAAACCATCAAAGGCAACAGGCACCTGAAGGAATTGCCTGGTTTCCTTACCACTGCTACAGGTTTTTATTCTTTAGGCATGATAGGCATTTTCCTTGCCAGTCAACATCATTTACCTCAATTGTTGTAATGAGGAACAAAGAATAGGGGAGGAGGGGCGGAGAAGAGGGGTAGTGGGGATATGAAACAATAAAATGCAAGTCCGTTGTCGGTGATTATCCAATATATAATGAGTTGTGTGTAGCTAGAGACATAATGCACGAATGGAGGGAAATGAAAAGTCGTCATGTCCGCAATACGACAAACTAGGTATTAGGGTAGGTGGCTATCCTTTAAGGAAATTAAGTCACATAGGCATATGCCACTATCCATATTCATTCATTCATTCATTCATTGTTACTACAAATCATGTCTCATTATTCTCGGAATCATTAGGCTACACCTGTAGCGTGCCGCTCGTTGAAGTAAAACGGTAGCCAACTACATCCCATAAAACAAAGAGTATCTATTATGCAAATTCTAGTACAGTAAAAGGGATTACGTTCGTAGATCATAAATATCTGCGATAATCAGTGCACTTTTTGGCGGAGAGTGGTTGCAGTTTAGTTCGCAGTATTCATAATGATGATGATGTGTCACCTCATTAATTTTTGAATGGAATTATAATTAGAACAAACGACTCTGAAAAGGGAGAAAGAAGGTATCAGCATATTGTTTCCTTTTCGTTAGCATCGTCATTTTCTGAAAAAATGGAGCAGAGCAAAAAAATGTATCATGTGCGTGGATGTGACACGAGTGGTGGTTCCTGCGTTCACTCAAACTTCAAACCACCTCTCATATTAATTTCTCCCGTCACATGCAACAAACAACATAACTAATGGTAAAGTACCCTCAAACTTGCATCACACAATTTAGTTGTCAAAATGGAGTAACCCCAACAGGAATAGGTAATCTACCGTGTGCCTAGGTAATAGATACATATTCAATTTTGCGTAACTCTTCTACCACCCCCCCCCACCCCCACTGTACACTTTAAGTCATATAAACATTAAAGTCAGTAAAGCAAAATGAGTAAAATAGTAATAGCAATCGTTGAACGACATGAAACTCGAGAATAACTCCAACACCTAATATTTCAGCTTAATTACTACCGCATACATGGATATACACACACTATTTCTAAGACTACAACAGTAAAATGTAGACACACACGAGTTAACATTTAAACTCACCATGTTTTCAGTTAAAACATTTTTCTGCTTGACTAACGTCCTCAGCGAGTGCAGTAGTGATGTTTAGTAAGCCAACAATACCGTCTAAACCGTACTACTATAGTCATCATCCCAACAAAAAGAGTAAGTCTCCATAATATTTTCTAAGGCAATATAACTAACGTAGAGGGTACTAACTATTAACTTACTTAATGATATATGTAGAGCTCTCTGTACTTTTGTTCGCCTTAACGTAAAACGATGAGATCAGTGGCAGTGATAGGACGTATAAAAAGATATGATAAAAGCTTAAACAATCATTTTATCTCGAGTCATAATTTCAAATTATTTAATTTACCACAATAATAAAAACTTCATAATAATGCTATCAAATAACATTATTACCAGTGTAATTTCTATATTTTTTTTCAACGTTTTGTTACCATTACTGCGTACATTTATGACTGTCTGCTTACTCGCTGTCATTTAAATAAAAAAAGTTTCGCATGCATAAATAATTTCAGATGCAATATATGAAAGACTATTTAACAAGGCACCTGAGAGAGAGAGAGAAAAATCTCAGAGCTTTCAAGTTTGCACACAAAAATAAAATGCTGTTCAGAAGTTATTTTCTGTAAGTTTCTGATGACGACTGCGACTGACTGCTGCTGGTGAAATTATTGGGGTGTCTTTAATGCGTACCGTCATAGTATCAATACAACAGGGAACCATTGTGTAGTCTATTGGCAGAAACTTAAATTAAGCATGACATATCATTTAATGGTTTTTACGCACACCCAACACATATTCACGTCTTGTGTGTACTATCTGCATATATCCCTGATGGGGGTAATAATAGTAATGAGCTGAAAAAAAAGAGAATGAAGCCCGCAAATAATTGGGGGTTGATTATGTAGTTTTTCTAGGAGGGAATAAAATCCCCATTTTGAATGCTAAACGTCAGCGGCAGCAGCAGCAAATTAATTATAGGCATAGTAAGTGATGCACTTAAAAAGAGCGAGTGAGTGAGAGCTATTTTTATGTGATGTGTCGTGAAAGTTTACATGAAATATGTGTAAATAAAGACAGGCACACACGTATATTATTGTTGTTGCGCTTTTTGCAATTTTTTCTATCATGGACTCTCTTTGCCATAAACCACAATGTACGAAGGAGCGTTTTTGCGTGGATTTACTTTTAAAATATAATCAAGTATTTTGCGCAATTGCATTTTTCCCTCTTGCATAAATAATTTCTGCGAGAAAATGGGATTCCATCATCACCACTACTAAAAAAAAGCTCCTCGTAGCTACCTGAGCAGATAAATAATTTACAAGTGATCGTGTGTATCACATTCCAGCGTGTTGCTTGTCTCATATATATATGAATACATCCATCAACTGCAAATGGTTATTTGGTGAAGGGAAACAGGAAATAGAAAACGTTCATTACATGTCGTTCGTATCCATATATATTATATACAACAGCAACAAAAAAAATTAGATACAACATGCACCAATGCATATCTTTTGGGTATATAGGTAGGTAGGAAGGAACATCTTCCAAAAATAGACACAATGAGCGCTTCCACACAAATATAACTGAACTACGTTGAATGCAAAAAGCATTCTACATGATGATAGCACGGTACTAAATAGCGGTATTGCACACTTGACTGATCGTTTTTTTTGGTTCATCACGATAACAAGATGGATGCATATAACATGTAGCTACATTGACAATTTCCCCTGCAGGACGAAACGGTTCACGTACAATTTAAAGCAGATTGAAGCTGAAAGTATTATTGGTGGTAGGATGACGTGCAACTCTAAAATCCTTCACTTGATCAGTTCGCATTCATCGTCGTCGTCATCATCATCATCATCACCGTCCTCACTATCGTCAGAATAATGGGCTAATAGCGATACAAGATCAATACATTTCTGCATGAGTAGAGTTTATAATAGCGCGTTGCTGCATGTTGCATAAAATGCAACTTGTGGCAACAGACCAGCAGCAGCAATGCAACGTGCGTAAGTGGCCATTCTTGTCATCAGTCATTTGTCAACAATGTTCTTCGACCAGGATCACGTCTACCGAAACAATAGCTAATGCAAGAATAATGCAACGAGCTGGGCCTGCTGCCTTAAGACAGCAAGCTTGACGGTCTTCTATGGGGCCGTTGTTGAGCAAGAATAAAATCATAGCTGCTGCCTAAGCTTGAAGGAGATTCCCTCGAAGGCTACACACGATCTTTTCTGTAATATTCCAGCTTTTGCCGTTCGTTGCAATTGTTGTTGTTGTTTTGAGTTTTGACCCTTTTGTTTGCGTAAACAGGCAAGATAAGAAGTAGGCCAACTTTCGGAAATGCAGCCCAAAATAGATTTTGGGGGTTTGACAAACGTTGTATATTTTCCCTTTTTGTACATGCATTCTGGGGACTGTTGTTGACCCAGTCTCCTTCATGCAAGATGAATGAAACGAAAATATCGAAAATATGTAGGATGGCATTACAGTAAATGCAGAATTACAGGTTCGAGTAAATGCGAGTGAGTGAGTGAGTCACACGATTAAAAGATGCAATCAAACAATTGAAAATCGAAAGAAAAAAAGTTTCATGCGCTTCATGACAGCTATTTTCATCCAAAAACACTTTTTGTGAACTATTATGATGAATGATGGCTGTGACCCTTCACCACATTTTCAATTATCTTTCAAATTACTGAAATAATTATCAGATCTAACGTTGGGAAGTGATTACTTTTTTTATACCAGGACGTTCACCGCGATCGCTAATTTATGGGGGACCTTAATTTTGCAAAAGTATTTAATTTTCACACAAATCATAGCTTCATGTTTACTTACCGGAGGAGGTTCCTGATAATCCATTTGAGGATTAAAATCCTTTACTGTTACCGTCGTCATAGAATCACAATTTTGTTGCTTCTCCATGATAACTCCGAAAGGTCCCAAGAATAATTTAATAATAAAAATAAACAGTAATGCAAAAGGTAGTATTCAACTATTTCTGTTTTTCCGGGAAAAACAACGTTACTGCACTATTTCGAAACTACTCTATTATAATGGTAACAACGACTACGGCACTAATACACAGAAATTAACAAATTCATGCAACAATTACTAGGAGCATTCACAAAACAAGCTAGAATTCCTATTCTTTGAAAGTACTCTTGCTGACAAGGCGTTCTTGCTGCCACAGACAACGCGAGACGACTGATTACTACCAAACAAAACTGCAAAAGGGCTAACTGGTTAACTTCTGCGCGGTGAGTCGAAAAGAGCAAGCTATGTTGCTGCTGCTGCTGATGGTGGTGGTGCGGTGCTGTTGCTGGTGGTGGTAAGGATAAAGGAGGAACGACAATGAACCATGCCAGAACAGAGCAGTAGTTACAATACGCGAACTCGATTCACGATAATATTCATTTTATACAGAAAAAAGTACTTAAATAATATGATGCACAATAAAGCGTACTGATTCTCTACGTATGCATGTGTGTGTGTGTGTGTGGAAGATGAAGATGAGGGAGGATAGGAAAATGTAAGAAGAATAAGAAATGTACACGGTAAATAGTATTCCCTTAAAATGGCATTGAGTTAGTGACTGATTTTGTTTAACCAGTGATGGTGATAAGTGACTTTTCTAGTAGCAGCACCAAATGTAAAGAGTGGTACAAAAATAAGTTGTACCCATCCAGTATTAGTTGGTAGTGAGGTGGTGGTAATTCAACATGACACTGGTGCAACCACTTGGGATTTTATTCAGTGTTTTTTCCTTTACTGTGCAAGTAGAAGTCACTAACGACTGACACCTACATATTTTATCTGTACGGGTTGGGTTTCATGTGTGCAGGCAGGCACGTTAAGGATTTATAATGCAGTTGCAGCAGCCCAAGGGGGAGAGCTTGGGAAGAGAAGAACATATAATATTGACGGTTTGTAGTATGTTAGGTAGTGTTATAATAATGATAAAATGTAATGCTATTATAGGCAGAGATAAGGTGCAATAATAATGCAGGCGTTTAGAAAAAAGAGGCATGAGGAATTTTCGCACTGATGAAAATGGAAAGTCATACTCATTCACCTCATCATCATCGTCGTCGTCATCATCATCATCAGTAGCAGCATCTCCTTCGTCGTCATTAGCATCAGGATTAATAATAATACAAATTAGTAATGTTAGGGTTAGACTATTAAAGTGTTGTTTCTTTGGGTGTTGCACTTTTCTGGGGAGGAGAGGTAGAAGCACATTAAATAGTGAAGTGTATGCATGCGTCTTGCACACGTTAATGTGGATGGTCTTATCTTGTGGTGGTGGTAGACCGGCTAAAAATGTGTACATAGAAAGATTGGAGGGAAGGGAAGAAGTACAATACACTCTGTTGGAGACAGGCCTTTTTTTTAAAAAAAAATACACAATTATGATGATAATGCGTTAAATTATTAGAAAAGCTAGATTCCACTTGCCCTTTTTAAAGTTACACATTTCAGGGATGACGGAATGCTGGGTGGTGGTGGTGATGATGATGGGACAAATGCGGCGAATCTGATGCACAACAATGTTGACAATACCAAGAGGAGCCTCACAGTTTCATTGTTGGGGATGATGTAGAGAGTCGGAATTTTTGTAGAGGAACGACCGTGTGCACCCATCCGTTCGACTCTCGATTTACACGGTACTTGTAGGAAAAGGAAGAACAAAGGAGTTTCTCTCAGGTTGTTTACCGTTGCAAGATGCCTGTGTTGCATTGGTTTTTAGTCAAGACATTGAGTAGAGTTTGGAGGCGCAGAGATTCTCCCTTGCCTTTTTCATAGAAAGGGATACATGTTGTTAAAAGCTAAGGATTTCAATATGCAGAAATATGAGAGAGTCTCTCTCTCTCTCTCTCTCTCGCGCTCAATGTCAGATGAAATAAAATGAGTAGGATGAATACGGAATTAGGCAGCAGCAATAACCCTTCATGTTCCCTCAATTCCAAAACAAAACTTTTTACACGTCGGAGTCCAACAGCACTTTCATGTTCATGTCATAGTCGTAATAATATTAACTAGTTGGTGTTTTTTGTATGAAAGTTGCGTGCTGTGTGTCCTCATTGTGCTAAATTGCAGGAGTGACAAGCAACAAAAAAAATTTTTTTAGTAGACACTTTCAATTTCAAGTTTTTAGTACGGCTTGTAAGTGACTTTAAAGAGTCGACGTCAACATTCCATTAGGCTCAACAAACTAGAACCCATTTACTTAACAGCTTCTGCGGATATCCGTAGAGGTTTTTATACTGATTTCCCGCTCTCGTTATTATCATGAAGTTTTAAGACGAGTGGAAATTTTATTGCCGTCGGTCGGATGTGCGCGTAAGTAAACCTCAGAAATAACGTTCCGCTACAAATGGTTCTCTCGAAAACTCAACATACTTCATAACGATTCCTATGTTGTCGCTAGTAAAATATCCTCGTGTAAATGTAAAACCGTCGGTAAAATAAAGTAGAGAAAGCTGTTTGGTTTTTGAGGTGAACAGCAAACAAACAGACAAAACGATCAGGAGAATCCAGTAATAAAATCAACTTTTATTTCCTTGCTGTGTCACTAAAAGCTATTTATTGACAGCTGCTACCCAAATTGGAAATGGCAGCCGAGAGAGAGAGAGATGAAGTACCGGAATTTCGAGAGTCACACCTAGAGAACATATTCCACAAATAGTTGTTATGTACCGCAAAAACGGAGAGAAAGAGAGAGGTATTATTTGTGATGATGGATGGTAGATAAATGGCGGCGCAGAGTAAGACCAACTTTGCATATTAGGTACCCAAAACCAGAAGGATGCTGTTATTACGGAGTGTCAAGTTTGTGCGTTGTTGTGCTCTACAAGAAGTAACATCATGGTTCAGTTCACTCCATCATCTACCATCATGTATATATATATGTGTGTATGTGTGTGTACAAGGACGCTTCTCTCACTAGTGAAAGCAGAGGCAGAGAGGATGAGAGAGAGAGAAAGATGGAGGGAGGGAGTGCGAAAGAAAGAAAGCGAGAGGAAATGAGGAAGGAGATACTTCGGTAGCTACCTAGCCGACTTTAGATGTCCATGATGCTGATGTGGAGGTATACTTTGAAGGATTCACTCGACCGAATCTTCAACAGTCACAACGACAGCGCACCAACTACCAATACGCTTCTACTTTTTTAATAGGAGACTGATGATGGTGAATAGAAATATTTCATCCCGACCGATCCATCCGAACAACGAACTACCTACTGAAAATCGTTGTTGATCATCTTCATCGCTCAGCCTTGGCTGTTGCTGCTCCTTCTTCTTGTCTTCTTCTGGATTGTTCTGCTGTATTGACGTTCTTCCTTTCCAACTTCACTTCGTCCTCGACTGCTGAGGTACTGGCATAGTCTTTCCAATTCGTCGTGTTTTTCAGCTTTGAAGAGCTCTACTGGGAACAGGAAATAAATTGTACTAAATTTGTAATATTTTTCCTCCGACATTTCTGAGTGTTGGCAACACTAATAAATCTTGGTCCCTGAATCATTTTCACAATGTTCTACTACTGGCAAGGCAAGTGGCAAAACATTTTGGCACTTTTACTTGATTTATCACTATCACACATATATTTGGGAACGGGGTAGAGAGGCATTTTCTTTGGAGGAAAGTTTTTCACGGGAGATTATTGATTTTTTGGTAAAATTTGCAGAACGGAATAATTTCCCCCCACCTCGAGGGTACTTTGTGGACAGATCAGAGCCGATTGTTACAACTTATGACTGGGGTCGTTGGCATCAAAATGTGAGTGAGGTCCAGATCGAGATCCCTCTTCCACCAGAAACAGTTGCTAAAGATCTGAGTGTCTCGATTAAAACAAATCAATTGGATTGTAAAATCAAGAAGGGGTCGAAAACTCTTCTCAAGGTAAGTTAACCAATGTTCAATCTTAACCAGGGTAGTTTAGGCAAGTTATACGGTGGTTTTTGTGGGAAGAGCCTGCCAACAATAATTTACTTTTCGTGTTTCCTTTTAAGGGCAAACTTCACGGAAAGGTCAGACCCGAAGATTCTATGTGGTCTATCGAGGATAATCGCACACTTCGTGTGATTATGGCTAAGATCGTAACAAGTGTCCAGGACAACACTTGGGAAGGTTTGTTTGAAAACGAATATTTACTGGAGCCGGATGTCGCACTCAAAGTCAGGAACAAGATCGATATGGAGCGTTTCCAGTTGGAGGTTCGCTACTAGCATGCCCAGGTGTTTGCGTATTCTCCCCAAGCAGAAACTGACGATATAGTACGTAACTATTCTAGTCGAGAGTCAGTTTAGTACACCACTTCAAAAGTTGATGGTACTTAGCCAAACCTAGTGATGATATGTCCACACGATTTTCGTCATTGTCCAATTCCAAACATGTAGTTTACGATTACGAATTCTCATAGGAGGCATAAATGAATTTTAATCAGTGCAATGTAAATGAAGGAGCAGTTACAGTATCTTTGTTTACTTCATTTTATCTCACTTTATGCACACTAACGATAAGTAAGAAAGTAAGTAGTAGTGAACTTGTAAGATACTTAGCTATCTTTCCTTCTCTACTATTCATCTCAACATGTGGTACTCGTACCTTCATACAACCGATATTGTATCAACAAGAGGATTTATTTGAACGATATGTGAACATTTACCTGATGATAAATACCTGTTATGTATTAATTTTCCCCCAAAGTAGCTAGTAGAGTTCATGGTAAATCAGTATCAAATTCCGTCGAAAAATTTATACTATTACCTACTATTTTGAATGAGATGGTTGAGTAATGGGGACACGAAACATAACGTTTATACTTTAATAACTCTTTCAATATTTTTCATTCAACAAATTACAAATGGAGGGTGTGTTGCATTACGCTGACAGACAGGGTTTTCACAAGAAAGTTAGGATTATATTTAAACACGGGATTGCATATTTTGGAATACGGCGACTTTTTCGACAGTTTTACCTCCTTACCGAACATTATATAGTTTTCTTATTATGCTATGCCTCAATGAGTCTAATATGTGAACCTGATCCTTTACCTGGAATCTCAATTATCAACACATGTTGTGTAACTATTATTATTAAAGTATAGCGGTTACTACCAGCGATTTCTGTAGCTTCTAGACGTGGCCGTTGTGGCTATAGTAGTCAAAGCATTTTAAGGAGCTATAATTTCCCGTAGTATACATTGTATGAGTAAAAATTAAAGGTGCAGTTTTGAAACAGAAAATTTTTGGGAGTTGCTTTATACAAATACCTATAACGATTGTGTGCAGGCTATCTGGACCAATGTTTTACCAATCAACCAGAGCAGTGTAGTATCAGGGTACAAATTTTTCTCTTACAAATGGAAAGTGACTAAATGAATGGATTTGAATACACGGTTGGTCAGTAACGTGGCATCAAACGGTGCATGGAACGGTAGTAAATATAAGTCTATTGCCCTTCAAACTTGTAATGGTATCAACTTTTCGTTGTAAACTTGAAAAAAAATCCGTACATTTTTAATTTTACTATGTTAACATATCTGTTTGTCAATTTATTGTGAGAATCGTAGTTACGTATAAAGCAGCTAAATGTATTCTAGTCGAACCTATGAAGTTCTAATTCAAAAATTCAAAAGGATCTGTTAAACGTTAAATTACTGAAGTATGTAGCAGTACAGGGCTTTTGTTCTACTTAGGTTGGTGGAACAGGATCTTGTGTAGTGTCATAATACGAGTATAATAAAAACTGATCAGTAGTAGTCAATATATAGCAACTGCAAAGCCTCTACCATCAACAAGATTTTAGGTGACTATTATCTATTATATCAATATTTGCTTCTTATTGTAATGTCCTCACTAAATCAATTAAATGTTATATGCTATCATGGCGAAAGTATCTTTGGGCACTTTTATTGTATTGTTTATCTCTCGTCATAAAACAGCCACCTGGCACCCATCTCTGTACATCTCTCCCAAAATTGCTATCATTGCCATTTGCCATTTTCGTCGTTGTCGCCGTTCTTTTTTTTTGTCGTCAGCATGAAAGCTGACTTGCTCTCTCCATCCAGCCCTCTAAAACATTCACAACGGAGTCCTTTCTCTGAACCTCCTCAACGTTCACTCATTCAATTTCGTTCATTGCATTCCACTTTTCTTCCTGTTTCTACCACAGCCTTAAGCCGCTCTCTTGCAATTCTCAATATATTTCCTTTTATATCCCTTCCTCTCTTTAACTGTCATCCTTCGTCTTCCCTTTATCGCTGTCTCTGCTGGCTTTCTCTTTAGAAACCGGGCGTGCTGTGTAAACTACAAACCCTATTTACAGGAAATGGCCAGAGGCACCTGTATCTTCCCTTTATCTCTGTCTCCTCTTGAGTCCCGATCGTGATGTATTTGAGGGAAGTGTCTGTTTCATATCCTCCATTTTCATCTTACATTGCAAAGTCCTACTTGCTATACACCATAAACCACAAGATGTTACATGATGGCAGTTATTGGACAATAAAGTAGAATGCTTAAAACGCCATTCATTCATTCATTCTATTTCGGTTACTACGTTACTTAAGCGCCATTACCTACTCCCTATTATGCAAGCTCTCTGAAGTGGCAAAGCAAAAAAAGCATTCTTTTATTAACCTGTTACTCAATCAAGCAGCACTTTACAATATCCAAAGTAATTGTAACTTTCAAGGGGCGATTCACTTCGGGAATATAAATATCAGTTGGTAGTAGCCACACCCCGTATGATGAACGTTGTATATTTTTGTTCTGCGAATTTAAATATGACACTAAAAGGGTGACTGATTGAGAGAATAGTACGTTGCATTACTTGCAGTTTCATAATTAGTCGCAGTCGTAAAAACGTACTGCTTCAGCAGGACTTCAATAAAAATTGTTTGAGTGGAGTTTCCTTGATTATTACGGTTAGATTTGCTAATTTTTTCGCTGGTTTCCTGTCCTCGTTTCCTCATTACGTTGGGAGGACGTGATGTGGTATTTTAGTTAGGGTGATAAAGTTAATTAGAAATAACAACCATGACACTTGAAAGCAGTAATTTTTATGTAAGTTTATCTGTGGATACTCCAGCCGGCCCAGATTATCCCGGAGAAAATTTGGGAAAACCATGTGGCGCATTACCGCCGCCCTGCTACGTCCGTTAACGTAACGGGTCTCTGTTTTCGATATTTGTTATATTTATTTCGAAAGGTTTAAGGTTCAGCGCGGCCCAAACTCTTTCCAACGTTATGAAACTGATGAGATCCATTATTTGCCCTTTCAATGGCTTCATCCCAATAAAAAATCGTCATTAATGAACTTTGATGTGTTTTTTGAAATGGCTCTGCCGTAAAAATTTTATCGCCTTTCGTGACAGTACACGTACCATAAAGTAGAAACGTTACTACTAGCAGGACCATATTATTTTCCTTTGGTGGCGTACATTTCAGAAATTTGGCACTCTACATAACTTCCCTGCCTTTGATGAACAGTTGAGCGTAAAATTTTTTGAATAGCTCATTAACACGTAACGAAGATAAGCATATGAGACCATTTACATAACCTCTCTATATCAAGACATCTAGATCGAGCTAATTAACCAAAAGCAGTCACATTTTATGCTTTATGATTTATACCCCCCCCCTCTCGTTTTCCGCACATCCGTCCTTTCCGATTCGTGAGCAGGATATTTGATGATATTGTATTCCTTTTAAACTGACGACACAAAGACCGCTTTAATAGGCGAGTGGCTTCATCATCTTTACGATCGACTTACAGTGTTTAAATCTCGCTGACAATTCAACCAAAAATTCAAACATTTATTACCATCAACTCTTCTTGCCAAATTGAAAGTCCATATTTATATTTGCCATTCAACAATTTGTCGCCCGTCTCACTATTATTCGTATTACACGGCAAAAGACGGATCGTTTTCATTGCGACATTGATTTTACACGTAAAAAAGTTAGTTTCCCTCCGCGATCCACTTACAGACTTCATTTATCCGGATAAAACTCTTGGAGCACAAGTGTTGGAACACGCTCAGTTCGTGATATTCTGTCGACATAATAACACATACTTACAGCAACGTAAACTAACTTGTCATTTTTGTCGCTTTGTACTTTGTACTACTTTCTTTCCCTTTCTTTTGTTGTACGCTTTTCTTGTGGAAGTATCAGGAGCAAACAGAAAAACAAAAATCGCAAATTTCACCAACAGCAGCACATTTCCCCTTTTTTCTCTTTCCCTAATATGCACACACATCCACTACAACAACCGCGCTACTGCTGCAGCACTACGAGTAGAAATCGAATGCACGCTCTCATTTTTCCCTATGAGTATCTACGCTCCACAGGAGCTCCTGTTCAGTTCTGCTCTGGATACCGTTCACGACGCCAACGTCAGCTCCTCTCACAATCTTTTTTCCTTTACAGAAAAATGCGAGTGACACTGCCAAAACCAAAATCTTGTGGTTTCCAGCCGTATTATGATTATTACTGTTTAGTATTGTGGTGGTAGTGGTCTATAATAGGAACAGCATTCTCAAATATAACGTCAACCTCGTGCTGCGCTTTTTTTACCGCTGTCAATCCAGTTCACCCAGCGAAATGATAATAACAACAATAAAATCCATTGTTTTCCACACACTTTCACACTTTTCAAAATACTCTAGTCCGTATAATCAGAACTCTGGTAGTATACACAGTACGCATTTTGTGCCAGCCATGAGGTGATTTGTGGGAAAACGTTACCTGAAAGTTAAAAGCGAGACCGATTCCAAAACAGGACTTTCCGCATAATCTCTCGCGTGAGCCACTTGTACGACGGGGCGAAAAGGGGAGCTCAAATCACTGCCCGTGTTTAATCAATCCATGCAGACAAGTTCCTTTTCGTTAGTACACAGCCCCAGTGCAATATAGAAAATGCAGTGGAGGTCGTCGTCCCACTAAAACTTTTTTTTCATGGACGAACACATACACTAAAAAAATCGTCCAAACGAGTTCCCGAGTGAGATACGCGACTAAAGTACGTAGGAACGTGATCTTTTATTTGTAATTAGGAAGGTGCTATAAGAGTTGCGAGAGAAGAGCTGTGTAGGAAGGCGGCTCCGCGCCAAAATTACAGTATCATTATTATCGAGGGATTGACACAAGTTTCGAGGGAGTGAAAACATGAATTCTTTTGTTCCTTTTGAACAACAAAACAGATATACCCAGCAGGAGCAATAGTAATAATAATAATAGTAAATAGTATGTATGATAACAACAATAACAATATGAAAGTCACAACGAAGCATGAACGTGTCGTTGAACGCGTGAACTACTGAGCAGATAAAAGCAAACTGTGTCCTTTAAAAAGTTCCCTTTAAAACGTTTTGCTTTTGAAGAAAACTGCGGGGCCGTGTAAAATCTTCCATTTATCACGTATGTTTAGGTGTGTCGGTAAAAAAACTGAAGACTGGCTGGTTTGTCTACTAATATTAAAATTTGCATGCCGGTAGCAGTTATTTTGACGGTGAAACATGGATTTGTGTATAGAAAGGTACACGTTGTATGAAAAAAACCTGGTATGAGTACCTGTCGCGCGTACCGATTTGACAGAATATTAAACGACAACGACACTGTTATTGGAACTTGCTTATTTGTACGGGAATTGCTATCTAAACAAAAAAACGGCTAGTTCTCTCTTCCCGGCTGGTGTGCATAGACTTTATAGCTTCCGTACACAAACACACGCCAAAAACATGAAAGAAATTCGATAAAGAATGTCAAGGGGATTTGTCAACGTCACCGAGGGATTTATGATTTACTGTCGCTTCCGCCGATACCGAAAATAATCTTAGGTAAGCTTTCTGCCATTCACATCCTAAATTGTTTATTTCAGCGTGCAAATTACTGCATTCCATCCGGCAAACTAAGAGCTGTCTCATTAATACATAATCCAACCAAAAGAGGAAACAAGAACGTTTTTATAGATAATCTAAGTTTATCGCTCGTCAGTACACGTAACTTTTATGATTTCCCTTATGTGTGCGTGTATAAAAGAGCAAAAACTCCCTTGTCCCCTTCAAGACCATTTCCATGTCCCTCGTTCATAGTTCATGCCCATGGGTACACACTACATATTCTAAGAAAGGAGCTTGTCGCCGAAGGCTTTCAGTCTGTTTACCCGCTGTCGTATCATGACGGATTGAGAGCACAAGGCTGCTGATGAGAAATCCTGCTAAAGGCTACTGTTTTGCTGAGTTATAGAGATTTGGAGATTAATCTTGGTGAACTTTTACCGTGCGGCTGACAGGTGAAGAGGTGGAATCCGGGGCAATTCAAAAAGTGGGGTAATATCTAGAAGCGCCATAGGAATCATATATATGCTCTTGACTTGTAAATAGCCATCGAGATAAGAAGTCCTCCACTGTGAATACATCAAGGATGGAAGTGGTTGCATGATGGGATTTAATAAATTCTTAATTTGAATAAGTACTCCCACTTCCTAATGACTTCCCTAAATCTGGTCGAACCCTGCGGTAAAAGCGTCATTAGGGCGTGGGAGTACGAGGAACACATTCTGCATCCGGTTGGAGCATCACTTCAAAATAGAGCATAAAGCAAGTTTATTCATAGGAGAGGGGGATGAAATCTGGGATAAGGATTTACAAGTACATAAGTAGGCGCGATTAAAGAAAAGAGAGGAGAGTGTGTTTCGGGGTGATAAGTCCAACTGTTACGCAAGTGTAAATAAACAGGCCACATACGATCGGATTATCGGCCATAATATATTATGTTGTGTGGGTGCATGTACGACACTTGTACATCGGGAAAACGTTGTAAATTCCTGCGGAAATATTTACTTTTGTAGCACGTCACCACTGACCGACATACATAAGGGAGGAAGAGGTTTTAAATACACACAACTTTTCGGAGGTCTTTCGGGTTTGAACCCAAGACGTGAGAGAGAGAGAGAGAGAGATTCCAACTAATGGCGATCCTGGTATGACGTGGTGGGTGGCGAAGGGAGAGACCAGGAAGGGAGTCAAGTTAAGTTCACGTAAGATTACCTGCCTGCTCCGCAACATGAATAGTCAATTAACCTTGCTGTTGAATGAACGTCAAGAGTACACTTTGCTTTTTGTGACGGACGACGACAACGGTACATTGAGAGAAAGGCCTGTTTTTCTGGTATAAATGGAGGGAGTGAGAGAAATGAAATAGGAATGAAATAAGTTTTCATATTTGTAAAGGCGGCGTTGCAGGACACAAATTATTTGCTCGTCCCTCTTTGCTTACTCAAGTTGTCGCTTGGCACATTACTCGCAGCATATGGTAGACATTCTGTGACGGAAAGGGAGAAAAAACTTATTTACTTTCGTCTTTCATTTCTTTAGCGTCATCATCAACTGAAAAGGAAAAGAAGCCATGGAATGGCTGACAGAAAGTAGAAAATTGAAAAATGTTCTTTCTTCTTCTTCTTCTTCTTCTTTCCTCTTTCAAAAGTCAAGCTGTTTAGAGTAAGTTGTGGTTCCGTTTCATCAGAATCGGATAAGAGAGGCGCTTTTATTGCACGTTCTTGAGAAAAGTTGCAAATACAATAGTGACCACGACCAGTGTGTAACAAAATTAAAAAGGTAACAATAAAATGAAAAGGAAGGATGTTTTCGAAGGATATTGGGACGGTAGTGGGGCTTCCCGCCATTCTTAGGATAAAGTACAAAAATGTTTTTTCGGGCTAAACATATCCCTCTACATATGCATGCGCTGCTAACGTAGTTACTATTTACATGTCTACTGTCACATGGACTCGCTTTTATTGGACAGAAATGTGATATATGGTGCACACTGCATACAGAAGTAAATATGGAGTTAATGGAGTATGAAATTGCTTTCTCCTTAACAACAACGCAATACATAAATTTTTAATTTCATTACTATCAACGTAGGTAGTCTGAAGCATTTGTATTGTCAGATTATGAACAACAGCACAGTACTACTCGTACTTCCCACTTTTTAAAGTTATCTGTCCGTTCCCTACTTTTGCGCTACATGCAGATTGCTTCTTCTCTGCAGTTTTTTTGTAGGAGGGAATGTGAAATAGTAAAGGCTCGGCGATTTTGTCCTTCTTTTACCTTCTACCTGGCTAAAAGTAAGCCAATCTCCGTTTTAAAATAGCCAATTACGTGAAGAAAACTAATTAGAGAAATATAATAGTAAAAAGTAAAGTCAATGTGTTCTCATTTTAATTATTCCATTCTTTCGTGTGCATTTAAAACGGGGGATCGTTGGAACGGGTAGTTTCAGCGGAGAGCAGCGGAGAGACGTGACTCCAGTTCAATTTTCTCAAGAGAGTACCTAATGTCATGTGAAAAGTTTTTCGATGATGTCGTTGCTTCTTTTCCGCGGTAACTTGTTTTTATAGGCATGCAGTGCAGTATAGGGTACAACAGTACAAAAGTGACAACGTGAACAACTTAATAACTTACGAAACGGGGTTATTTACATAATAAAACTACTTTGGATATTCACTCAACCCTTCTTCCTTGTTGGCGTCCCTCGCACCCTCACGGGGTTCACAGGATGTCATTTAGGGCCGTTATTGCCACTTTCATTTCCCGTTTTATACACGTCATTGTGACGTCCAAGTACACTAGAGCAGAAATGTGAATTTTAATTATGAACATGGCCCGTTACGAATATCCAAGTGGGATGGAGCATGTACAACGTAATATGTATAGTATATCGAGTATGTCCACATATTGGTAACCTCACACAACTTGAAATGGGGACAAAGAAAATTCAGAGAGTTTTTTTTTTGAGTTGAAGCATTTTTGAAGCCACTCTTCCAGCAAATTTGGTTGCATATGTCAGTAGACAATTTATTCAATTTAAACTTCATTAACCATATTTGTGTTGAGTTATCTTGAAATACTACAAAATACTACGTGTAATTGAATGCTCTTTTCCCCCTTTGCCAGCTGCACTTGTACGTGGGTATACTCTGTGCAGGACGTTATGTATGTTTTATACCATTTTGCAAATTCTTACATGTCATGGGAACACACACACACACATACACCCACCACCTCATGCTGGTCTCGCAGCTTTTTTGTCATGTTTCATGCAACCCCAGAAATTCGGGTGGTTCTCTCTGGATATTTTGTCAGGTTGAAAATTAACTCCGCTTCCTGTTCATAAAGTTAAATACGAACTTAAGTTATGTTCTGGTTGCGGTTACTCGCGGTTTTGCTATTTGTTGGATTGACTATCTCTCCTGCAGGTCAGCGGGGGTATTAGATAGAAAGTGGAGGCCAATTTACCGAGTGTTTTAGCTTTTGAACCTGTGCATCTTAGTTTTATGACACCTTTACTCTTTCAGCTCCTAGTAAAATTTTCATCAGAAAATAAGATTTGCCCGAGTCGGGGATCCAAGTACAACTCTCGTAAAACCGCACAGTACCCTGTTGTCTATTACATGTGTGCCTTGTGTCTTTCCAAAAAATCCCTTGCCAGTTTATCCATGAAAATATGACAAGGCGTGGATTCCCCTTTGAACCTTGCTTCGCTAACACAACGACTATTAAAAGTTGACGGAATAGGTAGTTAAAAGTTTACTCCTACCACTGTCATTATCTGTATTAAATAAATGAAAACAAAATTTTACTACCCGAGAACATAATATCCTTTTCTTGGCTCCCTCGATCCCTGAAAGAGATGCAGTTTTGAGTGAAAGGAATAAACGCTGTATATTCCTTCCATGCTTCCAGCTTGTGCAGACGTTGCACATAAACACAATATATACGGATACCTATACACCCCAATTTAATCTTCGTATAAAAAAAACAAGAGAATTGGATGTTCATTCTTTGAACTCACAAAAATACCTAGTAAGTGGATTTCATGCTATCCAAAGCAACTTTATGACGAGTCATAGTAAAAGCAATAATAAATATAAATTTAGCAACGAATTTTTTTTTGATGAAACGCATAAATTATAAAGTACAGGGTAGTCAGTTGCGTGTAGAAAAGTAGCTGGATTACTTGGCAGGGAATGAATAATTTGGCAGAGAGTAGAATGAGGCGGCTGCCTACTACAGTTGGCTGGCTTGACATTGGATACAGTTGATCTGCACCGTACGCACGCACTACGCAGATTTATAAAAGCCAAGGAACGTTTGAATCGGTTTATCTCTACCCGGGATACCGTTGTTCTCCCAGACAAACTTAGGACGGGCATACCACCGCTTATATAACAAGTTTAGGCTTGGTGCGATAAAAAACGACAGAGAGATATAGTACATATTTTTAGTCAAAGTAGAATTTGGAGGGTCTTTACCAACTCTTTTCTTCTCCGTAAGCTTTCACTTTGTCCTCTTTTCGCAGATAAAATTTGGCTTTCACTTAAAAATTCCCTTTTTTTGTCGATGATGAAAGCTAACGTCTTTTTCTCCGTATTTGTTGTCCAGACGTGATGGCTGTTAGAAGCATTGTGAGCTAAACGAGTAAAATGTGGCACACTTTTCCCCATCACCACTCACATTTTTATCCGCGCTTATCATGCTCATAAAATATGCACTATAAATTCATCATTCATATTGGACTTATAATTCATAATACTCTCAGATAGCGAGAAATGACGAGACAAGCGAGAATGGATATAGCGGCACAGCATATTTAATATTTCCCGTCTAAAGGTTTCTCCCAGAGCCAAAAGGTAAAGCGAGCAAAATAAGCCAACGGAAAATACAGGAAAAAAAGAAAAATCGCTTACATGTGCCTCGCCAAACTTTCCCATTTCTTTTTTTCCCTCCTGCCACGCTGTCCCCGTAGCGCTTGCTATCTCTAACTTTCTATTTACCACCACTTTAGATGGGTTCATGGGTTGTAATAATTTAAGAAGTCGTTTTAAATTTTCTACTTGACTCATAAATACATAATGTATCATTGTAACAGCCACGAAGCTTGTAGTATGAAATGTTGTAGGGGACGGGGAAAAGGGTCCTACTCCCAGCATAAGCTACTGCAAAATTTACACACCGCCTGTATACTTGTCATTGTGTGCAAATATAAATGGTGGGTATGACGGGGGCATCATTTGGGAAAGAATTGTAATTTATTTATTCATTAGAATATTTTTACAATTCAGTTATTGTTAGCTCTCCTGCAGCATTCAGGCAAGCCATGCATGTATCTCCCCGTTTCACTTGGTTACCTACACAACAACCCTGCCTAGAGACGAGTAATCAATTGTATTCCGCCATATTGTATAGCCGTGAAAACACTTCATTGCAAAATATTCCCTGTTTTTTGACACTGTCAGTTCTAACAGCAATAAATGACATGCCATTATCATCAGTGGACCTGCCCATTCAAAAACATTACTACAAAGTGAGCAAACAAGCCAAAGAAGGAAGCACAATCATTATCATTAACCATAATCATAACACCAGCAGATTTCCCCATAAAACCCAAGGTAGTAGGCATGATAATAGCTTACGTCTCTACCATTTCCCCCGCTCTCTCTCATGCTACTCTTCCCTGCTGTAAACAGCCATTCAGGTTGTCGTTTCCGTGCAAGACGGAAATATTGTTTTTTTACGTAGTCAATCATTCATCGTTGAAAGCTGTACACTCAAAACACACCACTAAAAAATCTATGTAAATGTTTCAAAATTTAACAGTTTCCCAACCAGTGGATGTTGTATGTAGCTATAGGAATAATCATAGCAGCCATAGTGTAGTGTGTGGCAGCATTTATTTTGGGATTCGTCGTTAGATTATTTGTACTTTGTATTACTGTAGTCCTTTCTGCTAATGACGTATTATTCCCAAGCACGCACACTGACATCATCATCAACATCAATAGCAAACAAAATCTAGGTTTCACAATGGAAATTTGGAATGTTGATATATTGCTGGCATCGACACACACACACAGAGTATTAGTACATAAATATAAGCACTGCTATAAGCATATAGGGTAATCATAAACTGGTATAGTAGTACACACGTGTAATTTCTCCTGGGTTGCACACAAGATAATTGGACACTTCACCTCAGCTCATTAATATACGTATACTTCGTTGGCTGTTACAATACTTGTTGATCTTTGAGTGTCTGTCCGTCCGGGTTTACAGCACGATCAGTTTCGGTAATTGTTGACATCTTCGACTTGTTTCTCGCGTACTCACGATCACTTTTCAAACATAGTCGAGCAACGGAGGAACGGAGTTTCAGGGGAGCGAACGCAAAAGCCTTTTGGCATCAAATACGAAATTGGGGCATTCTGAGGGTGGAACTGGGAAATGCTCAAACTAAAGTCGGCGTAGCAACGGCAGTAGCATGGCGCGACGATGGTGCGTCCTTCTTCTGACGTCAAAATGAAGTCGTCCTGTTCAATATTGCTGCTTTCCAATGAAACGTCACTTTTCACCAGCCCTGTCTTGCAGTGAAGTTGATGAGAAAACTCGGCTGAAAATTAAAACGAATTCCACTTCTAAATGAAAAATAAATTTTAAAACTGACAACCAGCGAAATCATATAAAAGATTCATCTTCTAATGCGTGTCAATCGCGGCTGGTGAAAGCTTCAAAATTTTTTCTGTTTGGGGCAAACAGAGAAGGTCAGTGATTTAGCAGGAAACTGTTAAAAGGAGACGTACTGAAAATTCTCTCGAGACGTAAAGAATAAGCACTAAAGTAGTTTTTCTTGTAACTTTAGTACACACGAAATGTCTTCTAAAGTGGAGAGGGAAACGTTGACAGACAAAAAAGACGAAAAGTTGCTTGGGCACACTTTTTTGCCAATTTTATGTGTATACATTCATCATCATAACGTTTTATCATATGACGTGTGTTTGTGTTCCGACGGCAACAATGTTTTGCTGCAGAATTTTTACCCCTCTCTGCTATATGATCCTGCAGTAATGATGACAGATAGTTCGATGTCGGTATTATACGGGGCCGATGGTAGTTTCCAAGTTTTTTTCAGTAATATTACCTACTCGTTTTGGAGTTGCGATTTTTTTATCGTCACAGTCTTACCCATTTTCGAGAATTTATGAAAAATGTTTTACGCTACAATTCACAGTGAAACGTGGAAGAAAGAGAAAATGATATCGACATGGTGGTGGCGTACCATACAGACCACTTGTCCAGTAACGATTGCTTATTTTTATGCTTTTGAATTTTTGTGAGCGGGTAGCAGGTAAAAAAAATCGAGAATGACTATCGGTCCGCATGTTGTTGGATTGGGAGATTTGCCCTAGGAAATAATGAATGACTGGGGAAGCGGAAGAAAGCTTAGACTGCAAAGCATACATATTCTGTTCTTACTTTTGTGTCGTCGGATATTAAAATCACATGCGTATCTCCAATGCATAGAGATAAAATATTTACCCTGGTAGGTAGCCCCTGTCTTCTTAAGCGGGCTCTATGGGTTGTTGATTTAACTCTTTGTTGGCTAACAAACAAGTATTACAATTTATAACATCGTATTTTAAGGAGTTGAATCTGCCGAGGAACCGAGATAGAGAGAGAGAGATGAATTAAAAGTTCAAAATAGGTAGCTGGGGAACCATGAGATACTTTTACCATTAAACAAAAAGGAATATATACTTTTCAGCCCATTATACATAAGTGTAGTGCGCCTAGTATAGCACATCTGTGACTGGCCAGACTGACGCACAGATTGTGTCCATTTCCGTTAGTTTGAAAAGGGGATGAAAATACGTTAACTAATTTCCCCAAGTTTTCTGCTGTTTTCGGGGCAGTACTATACTTGAGATTCCCAATGTGATAGTCGTCGGCAAGTTTTTTTTATGTCGTCCTTTCCTTTTTATTCTGCTCTTAAATGAAACATTACATGACAAAAGTATAAGCATGACTATAAAAAACCTGTCTCCATCACTACTTTGTGGGAAAAGGAACATAAGATGTTCAGCCCTAATGACTTGTCACTTGCTATAGTAATCAGCGTCGTCGTCGTGAAATGTATCGAACGTAAAAGGGAAGCCGAGTAAACCGAGGATAATTAGGAAATGAGGATGGCGTGCCTGAAGCAAAATTCGAGGTGGCAAATCTGCAGGTTATGACCAGGCTAATGCGATTACTATCTCCAAGTGCCAAAAGCAAACCTCTTACAGGGACGCACAAATAGCAGTATAGTTAGCCTTAAAGCGTGTTATTAACTACGGAGAGCATTTTAATGCTGAAGTAGTTTATGCGATCAGTATGTTTGTCTGTCTGTCTGTCGGTCTGTCCGTCTGTCTGTCTGTCTGTCTGTCGGT
>JAHZNE010005546.1:0-44250 GCA_027744055.1 Callyntrura sp. NNG-2020
TAGTCCAAAATTTAAAAAAATCGTCGTGTTTAATTTTTATGTGATCTTCAGCTTTATTTTGTAAAAATAAAAATCCAAATTTCATAGATATTATTTTTTGAAAAATTTGAATTTAAATGTTTAATTGATATTTGTCAACCATTGCAAATATTGGGTATCATCATCCGATCATCCACGCCATAAATCATTTTGTTTGGTTCTTGGTCAGTAGCAGTAGAGAGAAGGAAACGAGAATAGATGAAGATGACGTAGTAAATATTTACATATAGAAACGGTGATTATCATCGCCATGGCACTTCTCTATTTTCCGATATCGAGTTTAGTTAGGGAGGATGAGATGAGTTTTCTCTCTTGATCTTTCTTATGAAAGGGATGCCAAAGATAAAGAGAGGAAGAGCTAAACGTTGATAATGAAAGTTTTTAAAGTTCAAACTTTGTTTCCTCCTCACTTGCTCTCTTTCTCCCTCTCCCCCACCTAATACCCAACCTCCACATAAAAACAGAGGGAAGAAGCTTTCAAGTAAGTTATATCTTCCCTTTAAATATTTGTAAGTTGTAACTCCACCAATGGCATTGAGCAGATATAGGTAAGAATATTTGGTTGATCACGGTTGCTGAGGCAATGTGTACTGCTTAGAAGACGTTATACTTTCCCACGTACATATGCATGCATAATAAAAGACCCTTCTTTTCTCTTCCTCCCTGTTAAGTTTTACTAATAATGTTGCACACACACACACTATCACATCAGACCAGGAGAAAGAAAACCGAATCTTCATTTACCGCGACCACCATCATCGTCATCGCCAAGGCATTCCTTCCCCACACTTCCACACACGTAAACTGAAACAAGTATAATATTGGTATAGCCACAGCAAGGTAGTATAGCAGACAACCTGTGTATTTTTTAATTCCGGCGTAGTCGACATCCAATTGTGCCCTTTTAATAATCATAGAATTATAGAAGAACTTAAGAAAAGCTAGCCAAAAACTTGAAACAAGCTGTGATTCGGATGGTGGAGGATTGGAGTAGAAATTGGTTCCGTTTGTGTCTTCTATTTATATATGTGATTATACGCTGCACAATGCACACTACAATAACATCATCGCGTCAAGCATTGTTACCACTGCATTATGGCCACGTTGCCCTGTGATAATTATAATAAAATCTTGTTCCTTCCTCTCTCTCTCTCCCTGCCATTTTGTACATTAGCCGCGTGTTTGTTTTCCCTGGAAACGTTCAAACCGTATAGATGTATCGAGAACAAACGGTAGCTGTTGTGCGGAAATTGCCATTGGTCTGATAATAAATACAAAGAAAATCAGCTAGGAAAGTTTAGAGAGTTTCCAAAGAAGAGAGAGAGAGAAAATGGGGAAGAAGGAGAAAGAGAAGAGGGCACGGAACGTGGCAATATAACCATGAAATGGCACCTTCTTAAAGATTCATTAGGGTTTGTTGAGTTCTCAGTTCTCTTATTCTTCTTCCTCCTCTGCAGCCGCATTTGAGCATCGGTTTACATTGTCATTGGAGTGTATAGTAGGCTTACATATTATACAACATCATGATACCATAATCATCGTCACTATCACAATAGAAAATCACCCACCTACCGCGACCTACTCGATTAAAATTGCCACCATTTCCACCGCCACTTTGATTAGAGAAAGAGCACAGTTGTTACCACTTGTTTATCAATATGTGCATAGAGATACGGTAGATGAATTTCCCAAGCTGCTCACACAGTTCACAGGGGTTAATTCCAGCAAAAACTTTTCATTTGGAGAATTGTGTGCGTCCTATTGTGTATGTATGTTCATACATTTTAGTGCGCATTGGTGTACATTATGGTACACTTTTGTCGACAACAAACCAGAGAAGAGTTTAAAAATCACACAGGGTCACACCAAACTGTGTGAACAAATCATCATCATATTTTATTTTGTATTGATGCATGGACGGATGAAAACAAAATGGAGAAACAACATGTTTCTCTCAGAAGGACCAGTCAAATCAAACTTGGTTTTAAACAAAAGCCTGACAACTGAGAATTTGGAACATATGTGGTGTTTATTCCAGTGTAAAACCCCACAGTAGAAAATATTCGGTTTGGAGGTATTATACCGTGATGATAAGATGCATTTAGAACAAGTGTTTTTCAAGGTATCATGACAACCGAATTAAAATGTGCTCTGATTCATCCAGCTTCTGCTTCCTACGTTCCATGATGATGATGATGATGATGCGTGGTAAGTCTTTTGTGTCATCCCTGTAGTTTCGAAAACGATAAATAAATGCAATTCTGAATACTTCATGACCGTGTCATCTTTTAAGCAACCTTGATGGTGGTTCCAGTGATACTAAAAAGAGCAGACTGTTTGTTTCTTTATCTGGGCAAAGGTTATCCATCCGTGAAAAGCTGGCGGTATTGTTGCAAAGCATGACTACTCATTCTTTCCAGTCAATAATACCGAATATGTGGTTGGAGAGGGTAGCTACAGAGAGAATAAGTGGCATTGATATGGTGCCAGCATTAAAACACCTACTAGTACTACACGTGTATACTACGTGCGTTTGCTTGTAGTTGTAGGTAAACTTCATTAAGAATATACTACCGCATATGATCATACACGTCGTCACATGATGTACATGAGTATGTAACAACAACAGACATACTTGCTGAGGCAATGCTCGAGGAGAAACGAGAGCGGCTTTGGCATAAACATAGACAGCCATAATTGAGTGTTGAACAAATTGTTACAAAAAAGACAAAGCACCACACACGCATTTTCACTGGAGTTTTTCTGGTTGGTAGTAGATGCACTTGTAGGCAGTTAAACCATTCCAGCGCTTTCGTTACACAAGAAGCATCCAGAGACAGAGTAACCAGCATTGCGCTTGACTCTCTGTTTCTCTTCTGCATTGTTCACACTACGGAAAACTGAAGGAAGCAGAAAGGGAGAGAATTGAATTTAAAAATGCAATCGTCATGTGAGATGAAATGGTGCAACAATAACTCAGCGATCATAATAATTTGTTTAAAATCTTTTTTTCTCTCTTCAATTGCTATCTTCTTCCTCATGCTCACTTTATATTTTCTGTTTTCTTCGATCCAGTAGCTTTTTGGGTGGCGGCTTATTACCACTTACATATACTGCTACTCTCTCTCTATCTAACCTCCACTCCCTTTCAAAGTCAGCTCTACTAACTCATTGTCAGTGCGTCAACTATAGAGCGCGTAAGTGCATTAAGCTACAACATGGATTGATTCTAGGTTTTTTCGTTTTCTTCTTTTCTGATCGCTCGTCATCGTCTTCCCAAGCACTCGAAGGAAGCCTAAATAGAAAGGAAATCCTCTCTCCCGCAGGCATTTTACACTTAAAAAGAAACAATGTCATAAGGTAAAGCCAATGCATCCTTGCTATCACTTCATCATCCCCCATTTAGCAATATTATTCAACATAAAGTATACACAGGAGAGAGCTGCAATGCATGGTTGAACAATTCTGGCAGCCAAAACATTTTCTTTATTTAAACTACAGCCTTAACTCCACGTTCAAATTTTGGAATTATTTTTTATTCTACATTTTTTCTCCACTCCAAAACTAACGCGTACAGGTAATTGATCACTAGCAAAAACTGGCACTACTATTGTGATGTTTTTTTAGATGACGGCGTGAACAAGCCACGAAATAGCAATACACACAAATATAATTATTCGGGAGAACAGCAAGACAAACGTTCAATATATACGAGTCGTAACAAAAGAGAACGAACCCTTTACAAAGTCCTGGTACTTACAGCCAGCAACTGCTGGTGATCTACCGTGTACCCCGTTTTTTGTCTTGTTCCAATTCTTTAGTAATTCTTCCGTCATGATTACTTATGCATAATAATACATACGATCCGACGATGTTGTTACAAGCATAATAGCATTGTAACAGCGACAGTGCATACTATTTAATACAGGCATATGCAGATTATTCAGATCATTCCAATAAATCAAATTACCATCATCATCATCGTGCAACAGAAAGAGAGAGAGAGAGTAATAGCAACAGTTGGCTGCTACTGCTGCTCCTGATACCGATCAAAATAAACACCTTTTCTTCTGATCAGCACCGTCATCCTCCACTTCTCTCATCTGCATAAAATGTATGGATAATAATAAGTATACATACGCAAATACAATAGGATATTATTATGAATGCATATTATTAGTGATGTTTCATTATTTCTTGCGTACCTAAAAGCAATGCACTATTCCTAGAGCAGTGTTTGCACGCCTTGCTCTGCTCTGCTAGTAGGATTACCATGGTGGTGTGTCATTGATGTTTTATTACTAATGCTGTGTGACTACACAGCCAATGCTCTTTGTCGTATTGTCATATTCTTCGTGGGAAAGAATTTGGTGCATATCTAATCAGTATTATTATTACTATTACTGCTACCAGGTATGTATTTGAATGAGAAGCGAGACACAGAGAGAGAAATTTGTAGCAAGAGATGTAAAAAGAAAAGAGAGCTCTGAATTGTTGCTTTGGTATCGATGTAAATGTATTTCTTACTATGTGAGAAAGCTTTAAGACGAAGATAACGAAGAAGAAGGAGTAACCCGATGGTGGAGGATTTGTCATAAAAAAATAAAAGAGGAGCAAAAAACAACTTGCTTATAATAATTTAGATACAAAAATACCGATTGCTTATATGCCTAATATGTGTCACACACGGTTAGCAGAAGTAGAGAAGAACCCTTTTCAATTTTCTTTCTTTTGGCTGTAGTAGGTAGACGCGGAGCTTTATAAAATAATTGCTGAGGAGGATGAAGTAGGAGGGGAGGAGAAGTAGGACGTACCGATGATGAGACCAGCACTATCTATTTAGTTATGTGTATCTGTCTTGTTCTGTAAGATTCACATATTATTTTATGCAAGCTATAGGAAGCTAGCACAAACACTGACCCACACGAGGAAAACAAAAGAGAAATGACAGATACATCGCGATAACCGATGGCAAATACAAAAATAAAGTTATGCGGTTTGACAAAACTCACCGTAATTACCAGTGTTGCACATGCTATTATTATAGCGTGTTTTGTGGGGTTGGTAGGGAACCTACCTGAAAGGACGCGAAGGGTGGATTTTATGTTGACTTTAACATCTTATGCAATCCAAACATTTAAATCCAATGCGTTTGAAATCGGAGGTTCGTTCGATGATGATAATGATGATCATCGTCTTCATATTATTGAAGACAAAGCAACAAATGACAGGATGTAGAGATATGAAATGAATTTAAATGGATGTGTGTGCAGTTGTCATCGTCTCTGTCGTTGTCGTCGCCGACTTGTTCTCAGCTTCGTCATCCTTCTTCTCACTGAAGTGAATGATTTTATTAAGATATTTTTATCAGTCATTATTTATCACCATTTTTTTTCAAACAGACAATTTGATACTTGACGCTTTTCACCAACACCACCACCACCACCTATTTTTTCCACTGTGAGGATAAAGAAAAACGAAAATGGCAACTACGTAGTTGATTTCAATTGCCTCTCCCTTTAAATAATAGATAATCATAAACAACTGTGTAAAAGTGATAAAAGTAGTCAACTCAACTACATATTTTTTTCGTGGCTGTGCCTCTATGTACCTGAAGTATAAAAACCCACACAGGGAGACCGGACAAATAACTGCCCCGATGGGAATGCACAACGGCGGCAGCTTCTCCTCACTTTGTATAAACTACCGGTTGTAACCAGTGTGGTGGCAATGTTTTGGTCGAATTCACATTTTCAATATTGTGTGCCATGCAAAAGTTCGGGCGCTGCAGCTGATCAGTAAAATTAAACCAAAACTAAATTTGTTTCATTTTGCCTTTTCTTATTTTGTATCTTATCATTTCCCCATCGTCATCAACCATCACGTCCTCCTCCTTACCACCACCATCAACACCAAAGGAAGCGAAGCGTACGAAAAGCCATCAATAGATCAAATAAATTTAAACATTTTCTTTTTACATTTTCATTCCCTTTGCTTTTTTCATCCTTTTTTCTTTTCTCATCAGTCAGTCTGATTTGCTTAAGATTCTAAGTTCGTCCTCCGTGTTTTCATTTAGTTCAAGTTACTCACTTTAAATATCTCTCTCTCTGTGTATCTATTGAATAATTTTGTTGGTAAGTAATGTTTGACGTGTTCACTCAACAAGAAACCACATTACAACGACAAGGCAAGAAAAAGTAAAGTAAAAAAGCTTGAATGCCTCCGTTTTTTATTATATCATTATCAGTTCAATGTAGTCAGCAGCAGCACAGTGCTACCACCACCACCACCACTGGCACTGCATTCAACAGGAACCGTTTTGTAAAAGTTTATTTGAACAAATTTCATTTGAGCTGATTTCATGGCTGTACAATCCATGGTGGTAGTAAGCAAGTAGCAGCGGTGATATGATGACGATGACAGATTTTTTTTATCTACCTATACAACTTCTAGTGACTTTTTTCTCTCTTTGACATGAACCATTAGTACAAGTTTATATCTTATTATGATGATGATCGTCATCAGGCAGGAGTAGCAGTAGTAGTAGTAGGAACAGCAACAACATCCTCATCATTTTTATTACCGAATTTCAATTGAGAATCTGAAGTCAAAGAAAGAAGAAAAAATTATTGCTGAGTCACTCCCTTCCCATTTCATTGTTATTTTCAATTGAAAAAATACTATATAATAAAATTATTCAAGAGGAGAGCAGTGATTTTTTATTCAATTGTGGGATAATCATGATTATCATCGTCGTCATGTCATGATTGCCAACTGCTAACTTTGATCACTAATATTTTTAGGGAAAAAGGGTGAGAAATGCATGTAAAGGTGAGTAGAAAAGAAGCACTTTGATGTTGTTGATGATGATGAGGACGAATGGTGAGCGTAAAAACGCAAACAAATTGGTATGCATAAGCAGTTTAATAAAAAATGGAAGAGAGAGAGAGAGAGGGAGAAGTTTGCTTCTAAAGAAAAATGTAATATTTCCATGTATGCATATCTTTGTAGGATTATTACTTATTTTATTAGACCTGCCTATATTCCTCCTTTCTCACTCTACTCAGGACTCGCATTTACTGATTTTGTCAAATCATGCCTGGGTCAATGCAATTGTTCAAGAGCTGAAACAAACAAAAGAAATTATGTCCTTCTCCCTTCTTTCTGGACAGATAAAGTTGGTTTATCAAGTTTTAAACATGATGTTGTTGCTATTGCCTCTCAGCAACGTCAGTAAATTGTGTAGGTGTGTCCCCGATTGTGGATGACAGCTGTAAAACTGACCAGTTCACACTTTGATCGTGTCAAAAAATGAGATAGAAAATCAATTTGTATAAAATTTGCTGTGCTGCGTAGTAAATACATTTACCTCCATGCAGACATGAAGTCATCAACATGACGAGCGACGACCGCACATTGTGCTTGTCAAGTTTCCATGGTTGTAAGTAATATTGACGATTATCATATCACGATGATCTTTCTACAATTTTTATGAATGATCCACAGTTTACCACCACCACCACCGAAAAAAACCAGTAGCAACGTGTTGGCATGCATGCATTTCGTTTTAAACATATTTACAATAAAAGGTAATAAAATCTTACGATGAAAAAATGATGGTGACGGGAGACCACGACACCATCGCATCATCATCATCATCAGCAGCAGAGTATCCCCATTCAAAAAACAGTCTCTAGTCTCTACATCTCCGTAAACGCCAACTTACGTTGCCAAAGGGATAAAGGAACGTCTTCCAAACTATACCAGCAATCTAACAAGCAGTACATTTACTACACAGCCTGTTTTTCTTCTTTTTTTTCAACCAGGCATATAAAGTTGTTGTTTTGCTGTGTGTATTTTTATTTTATAGTTTTTACTGCTGTTGTTTGGTGACGACGACGAATCGAAAAGTGAATGAGTGGATGACCACCACCGCAATGGAGAAGCTCTGTCATCATCATCAAATCACATTAACTTACCAACAAAAAACAAGACCACCATACCGCCACCACTACCGCTTCTTCTTTTCTCAACACAAACACTTACAATTAAATTGAATGAATGTCTGATTTAAAAAGCGGACATGTCTTCCCCTCCCGGTTTTGGCTGTGAATGTAATAATAATGTTATTACTTCGCTTTATTGGATTATTGGCTATGGGCAGTAGTGTGGACATGGTGGGGTATTACAATTAACAGGGGTATTGTAAGAAGACAACGACAAGGTACAAAAAATAGATTTGTGATGATAAGAAAGAGTATAGAGACGTGAATACATATTGTTTGTAAAACCAATAACTTGTTGATGGCGATGTAAGTGTAGTTCTTCTTCGACGGGAACACAAGAAGGAAAAAGTTGAGCACGAAAGGGATTTAGAGTTGAAAACGGATCGTCGTGATAATGCGGCCGATCACGATGACTTTGTACGTTGGAAGATGCCAGAGGCAGATAAAAAGAAAAAGATTTTAATCATTTATCACCTTTCCTTCTTATTTTTTGCCGGTGTGTGGGTAAACGTTGTGGTATCCAGGATCCGCTACTGTTTAGGGGAGAGTGATTGTGGAATTGATGAAAACGGCGATGTTGATTATTAAAGGGTTATAAATTTGTAAAGAAAATTCAATAACAAATAAAGTCAAAATTGCCATCGTCATCGTTACTCTCGTTATTATTATTGTCATTTTTTTATTTCTCATTTATTGTATTTTTCCTATGCCTCATTATCGACATAGGCTCTGCATTCGTTGCTAGCTATTAGAGCATTAACACTGAGAGAAGCTCGTACTTGCACCCAAACTAAGCTGATAAATTGATTCTCTTTATACCTCTCTATTCCGTCAATTGAATCAAAATTCCGTTTAACCAATTCTATCACATTCATCCACACAGTTTTCACACGGCAACGCTGCTTTTCTACCGCCAATCAAATCAACCGACACACAACTTCCCAAATGAATGGAATTAAGGGAGCTTGTTCGATAATTTGTACCCCCTTCAAAAGAATACACGACAAGTTGATGATAAGCTAATAACAAGTGATGATTACATTTATTTTTAGGTTATTTCAAACAAGCTATCATTATCAATTTGCATTCGGTATCGTTTTCACAGTTCCGAGTCATTTTTTCAATTGTCAAAAAAGCAAGCGAAAATGAGAATTAGCATGAGGAGTTTAATAATAGGAACATCCGTAAATGTAGTAATAACAACGACGAAGCGTGTTGGTGCAAACTGAAAATCTACGACGGGCGCACGTCGTCGCCCAAGCATTCAACAATTTCTAATTAAAGTCTTTCCGAAAAATACCCCTACAGCAGCAGAACTAATTATACGAACGTTTTCTTCTCCTCTTTAGGTACTCTCATCAGCCAAACTTAAGGAAATCGAATGAGGCCACTGCCATCACCAATACGGTTGCAACAAAAGACCTTAAAAAATCTTTGTCATTTTTTCTATTTAATTCATTCTGAACTACGTGTTCGTGTAAAACAAAACTTAAATCCAACCCAACGAACCTAACCCAAAGGCGGCTTTACTTGACCATAATGCTAGACAGCATAGCATTTTGTAATACACGCCATGCAAACAAACAGGGAGTCAGTGAACCAAACAGCAAGAGCCAACTAGTGACTTAGAGGATGTTGATACGGTATCAAAACCGTTACAAGTATTTGCAATAATAATATGAACTAGGTAATTATCCTCATGACAATGCCCCATCATACATTGTATCTGCGTGCTTGTGTGCACACGAGTACGTAGACGAAGCCATTTACGAAAAATTAAAAACTAAAGAGTAGAATGATTTTGAAAAATAAAAATGTGTCACGTTAATAATGTATCCGTCTTTGATTACAGTGTGGTTAATATTATTACTACTTGTGTCGTTTTTCGTGTGATTATGATTATTTTAGTTTTCTAGTTAACTAACGTCATCATCAACACTGTGATCAAGTTCGTTAGTTCAAGACAGACGATTATCAACTTGAACTTTATTGCTTGTTAGAATTGTGGAGCCAGAGAATGGAGTATTTGAATGGAGCCAACAAGTAAAAAGGCAAATGCTTATCGTTTTTCATTTGTCAGTACATGCTACAGCACACACGCCCTATTGCAATACTGTAATGGGGATAAAAAAGTATATATATTGTTTTGTGGGGGTACGATATAGGGTAATTTTTAAACGCATGACATGAGAGTAATATATTATGCATCGCCAGAAAAAACCAAAATCAACCAACCCCGCAATAAAATGGGAGCAGGTGTGGTGGAGATGGTATGGCGTGAGGTAAACTTCCAACATCGTTTAGGTGCAAAATGCTTTTTTGAAAAAATAAATCAAATCTATTAAAAGTGTATCTTCAATCTTCATCTACACTGTATTTATTCATAGTCGCGTTCACTTCTCTTCTGACAGATAGGGAGAAACAGAGAGCGAGACGGACAACGGCTAGATATATTGCGGCTACATTCTAAGACGATGGCGACGACGACCAAAAATCAACTACCATTTCCATTTATTTGTTGCATTTGCCATCCCATCATCATCAGCACCGTCATCGTCGTCGTCGTGATGATCACATGCAATGATTACTTTTTGTTCTTGTCATGCTTCTCTTGCTGCTTGTCGTTATCTTTTTTACTGTTTTTATTTTTTATTTTAAAACTTCTGCTGGTCACTGACTTTTTGTCCGTCTCAGTGCCACCACCACCATCATCATCGTCGTCAACAGTACCACCACCACCGCTACTACTACCACGCACGTCATTTTTTAAATACTCGTTTATAGCTATTTGACACAAGCAAGCGAAGCGTTCAGCCTAGACACAAACGAGCAATAATAATAAATAATAACATTTTCCTGAATAATGATGATAATAATAAAATATAAAAAATACAATTATTTTTTGCACAAACAGAAGGGAAAAATGGACAGGCAAGTATTTTTCAAATAGCAAACACGAGTATCGTTTATCATCACTAGGTCTTATCGTTTTCGTCGCCGTCCTGCTCCTACTCCGCCATTCCTTCTTCTTTCTCCTGTCTCCTCTCTGCTTTGTTATTATTAATCGTCCCCAAAAATGCTAGGCATACGACAACGGCCAGTCTCACATTTTGACTGACTTGATTTTCAGATAATGATATTTGAAATAGTTTAAAAAATGTAATAATAGCTTTGAAGCTTTCATGTGTGCACAACATGCCTAAATGCTACCTAAACATCCAACCAAATGCAGTTTTGTCGTGCGGTGTTGTTGACGGTGCTGGCGCTGGTGCGATGGCTTGACTGCTTTAGAGAGAAGCGATTTTGTTTTTGTTTTACAAAAGAGTAACAAAACGTTTTATAAAAAGCTATTATGAAATGGGAGGAGGAGTTTGTGCCAAGAAGTGTGTATAAATAATAATAATAGTAACATCGTAGCGGAATAGTGGGCAAGAAGCAGGAGAGCGCCTACAAAAATATTATGAGAAGCCTGTCAAGCCATGCAATGCGAGCAGATAGCCGTTTGCAGTCTCTATCTTGTAGCGATATATTACATTTTTTTGGGAATTTTTCGTGTGCTGTTTAGAGAGAAAAGTACCTATAGGTAATAATAATAATAAATAAATAGGTAAGAAAGAGAGGAGCAAGCGAGGCTGAACGGAAACGGACTGATGATGATGGTGATGCTCATCGCATTGTTATTATTATTATTGTATTTATTTTCCCAAAAAACAAAGATAAATACTCATGCAAGCATGATATAGGGAGAATGATAGGTAAAAAGAAAGAGAAGTATAATAACATTTCATGAGAAAGAAATAGAAGCTTACTATAATAGTGAGTCAGTCAGTGTTCCCTTTTGTTTTTAATCTGTTTTTATTCTCCCTCTTCGCTCAGATGATTCACTGGACATGCAAATCGGAAGCCGGGGAGACAGATGGACTCACAGTTTAAGAAAAGATGGAAACAAAAAAAAATAAAATGAGGGATGTACATGCATCAGTGCTCCCAATTCTATGTACACACCACCATAATACAATACGCCATTTCTTTATGTACAAAAAATAACTGCTCCGTATTACGTGTACTTTGACGAGAAAGAACAATTGCTCATTTCACGTAATAATTTCACGAAAAAGTATAATCAATGTTGTGAGTTTATATTGTCTACTAGGTAGGCAGAGAGGAAGAACGAAACTATGAAAAATGAGTTAAGTATAAAAATTAGCTGAGCAGAGCAAAAAGAAAAGGAGCGTGATGACGACGATGGTGATGAGCCGTCTGTGTGTAGTTCATGGGCGTCATGATATCATGAAGATGAAGCTGCTGCTGGTTAGCCGTCGGAGATTTTAACTGACGATAGGACAAGGAGAGTGCGACAATGGCCGTGGTGATCATAGTTATGAAGTAAACAAGATCATACTGTAATTGTAAACTCGCGTCAAAGGTAAGATCCTTTTAAAAGGTAACGAGTACACTTCCGTTTTTACTAACTTGCCGCGGTCTGCATTCAACTCGAGCGCGTTCAAAAGGTGCATAAAGAAAAAAATAATGGGTTTTCTGCATTTGTCCGCTTATTTAGTCACTACAACACGGATGGTTAATTGGATGAGGGATAATACGTAGTTGTAGATGACTGTTAAAATAAAACAAAAAGGACTGCGTAATTCGTGTCTATGCATTCATTGACCAATGTTTGACTTTGTTCGTTTGCTTCAAATTGTTCGCCAATTTTGTCATTTGTCATGTCAGTTAAAAAATCGCACGAACAGCAGTAGTTGGCAGTATTGGCGACTTTTTTATTTTTGAGTTTTCATTTACCGATACAACAAATGAAGCTAAAATCCTACTCAAAATTGGAATTAAAGATGTTCAGCAAAAAACTGCTGTACAGAAGTAATGATTTATCGGTTCAGGTTTCCCCAAATACTTTGATACAACAAGTGTTGCTACATGGTTACTTATCTAGTAGATACATACCCCCACCAAGTAATTGTTTTGCATAGTGTCTACATCTCATATATAGACGCACAACGTTGCAAAATGTGTTTAACATGGCTTAAAAATCGAAAACGCGGAACCCATTTAAAAAATTGCGCTTCGAAATACTGAACGTCCCTCCCTAATTATCTTCTTTTCTGCTTGCACAAAGCCTAATAGACTCATCGAATGTAAGTACCTAAATACCAGTGCAAGTACAGCACCAAAAGTACAAAGTACAGAGCCAAAAATGTACCCGTCAATCTATCCGTCTTTAGTTTCATTATAAAATGTTTGCAGATTGCTATCAGCAAATTTCAAGCACTTTAGTTTACTACAACCGTGTTGTTGCTTAGCAAATGTTCTTTCTGTACAAACACGTCAATACAAAATTATTGCCTTGAAATCCACAAAGATAAACTACTGTAAAATGCGAGTAGTGAACAAAACCATTTCTAGGTATAATTCCCTCTGTTCATCTGTTTTTGCTTTCAACGCAGTAATATTTCGTGGTTTTATAGATTTTGCTTTCAAGCTGAAAATGAAATAAAAAAGTCTTTTTCGCAGTCCATAATATTTTTTGCCAATTTTAATTTTCTTGCGTTATGGCTCTCCTACTCCTTATTTCTCCAATGCAATGTACAGCAACAGCAGCAGCTAAACCAGATCAAATTTTTAAGGATTTTTCTACATAGTTACGCCTTCTATAATGCGGTCTTTACAGCGCCGTGAAAAAAACTATAATGCATGCTACGCTTGCAAAGGTACCATGTACGATGGCAACTTGGCAACAAATGAAGAGTAGAGAAGGTTTAAATGTTTTTTATAGTTTGCAATTTCTCAGCTCTGTCAGCCAGTCAATGATCTGTATGGTTATTTTCTGGTGGAAAAGCCAAGGGCAGTTGGATGGATGGTCTGGTCTGTTAAGTAAACTGCTATAAACTCCACCGATAACTTTGCTATTTTCCACTTGTACTTTAAAGGCCCTGCCTACAATCCCCGACTACGTTGAATCTATTTAACATTACTTTCGACTTCGTACTTGCGATTACATTCCATAATAACCCCGCTATGGGCTCTTTTCTGTGTGGAATAATATCATCCAAGTAAAATCAAGATTCTTAGCAGATGCTAGCCTACATCAGAATCAGAGTGAGGAAAAATATTACTTATAGTGTGGTAAACATAACTACCGACCGGTACATTACACGTTATAAAGCACCAGTTCCAACGAAAGAACGAAAAAAATATATACCAACGACGCATTCAAGACCAACTATATACAATGACAGCAAAATGCATATAGTACCCGTATAGTTTAGGGGGCTGTGCACTACGTAAACAAGCATATATAGTGGTAGCATGAGTATTAGTAATGTTATGTTCGTTTTATTAATGAACCGGTCATAATCCAGCATATAATGTACGTAATGGCAGAAATAATAGAAGCATTATTATTAGTAGTAACAGATAGAATTTTATGTGCTGCGGGTATTATTACTGCACGGAAACGTAGCAGAACAAGACAAACAAAAAAAAGTAATTGGGCAGTAGTTAGTGAGTAGTAGCAAGCTGAAGATGTGTACATCTCTCTATATACGTGTACGTATTACCTATGCTTATATTTCTACGAATGGTATAGCACCATAATGGCATCGGGCATCGAGTCATAACGCGACAAAAAGAGAGTGTGTGTGTGTAGTGTGTACTTAACCAAGTCATTGTCCATTATCTATATGTAAGTACGTGATAGAAAGTGGAAAAACGCTGACCATTGACCAGATTAATAACGGAGAGAATTCCCGAGGAGGATGCTACTGAGATTTTTTCGAGACGATGATGTTCTGGGCTTGTGTATGGTTGGTTGCTAGAGCTAGCAAAAGAAATGAAAATCAAGGAACCGAAAAAGAAAAAAAAATTAACTAAGATATTCACTGGACATTTCCTTCGCTCAATTTCCTAAATTTTCCCCACTTCCCATTTTCACTTGTGTATTATTGTAACGTTCACATATAGAAACGTATAATAGTACGTATAACGTATATATGCAATCATTTCTTGACCTTTTTGTCGTAAACGTGATGTATGAGTTGGTGTTCAGAAAGGCAAGCAGATGCGTTCAATTAGAAAAAAGATTTGCGGTCGTATAGTCACATTAATTGTTGGTGGTAAGTTGTATGGGGTGCGTTCGTCCTATCTTGATTGTTGTAATTTTACGAGCGTCTTTTGCAATAAAGCAATATAGTGGCTCACAGAACTTGCAATGCTAACGAAGGCGACAAGATGAGAGATGTTAGATGTTGATGTTATTGTATTGTTTGTGCGTACTGCTGCTGGTACCTTCACTTCCCTCTGTGAGCCTGTTTGAATATTAGGGAGATTTTATTCGCAACATTTTATCTAATATGTGATGGAACTTCAAAAACACTTGTAAAAAAATTACCACATGATAATTAAACTGCCCAAGCGGACACATGGGGAAGTGAGCTTACTATCAGCATGAAACACCGCATTATTCAAGTGGTGCGGTGACAGTGATTATGAAAATCTAACAAGTTACAGTACAACAAAGAGTTTTACATGGTCGACCACCACAAACGAAATTAATACGGTCCATATCAATCAGTTATACGGAAATCAGGTTGTAGTGTTGAAATTCCCGTAATGCAGAAAATCGCAATCTTTTGTCTACAGCAAACCAGGAAAACAAAACAGGCTGTTTAGAACAAAATTGATAAAGCTTGATATTACAGCCTAGCCTCGGCAATAAGGTCATTCTTGTCAGGACACGGGGCCCGATTTGTCCTCTATGTTTATTTTGCTTTCTCCATCAATCTTTGTTACGAATATATACCCACACGACAGTTACTACATCTATATAAACTGCACTTTTTGTAATATATAGACATAACCTTCCATATTGCCAGCACACCCACTTATATACAACTATTTGTACGTCACATTGTGTATTTTTGGACTATTATGCGTTTTCATACCATACAAATCCCCTGTGATGTAGTCGCCACGAAATGTACATCATCATGTGTCATACATACAGTAATCACGACGATCAACAACAACTGTAAAAACCTTAATCATCCAAAAGAGCAAATTTGTAATAAAAAAATATTTCAGAGTCAAGTGTGCTTACATGTATGTACAATCAACCGCACAAATTACCACACGTTACTCCAAATAATGCACAATAATTTTTTATTGTAAAAAGCAATGGGATAAAAATGCTACGATTCCCGTCCTCCTCATACTCCCAGAAAATAATTTTCTGTTGGTTTGTACTAAGGATTATAATATCCGAGAGCTCGTCAGATGTTTGGAAGGTAAGCATGAGCGAGAATATGCCATGCTGTCATTGTGCTTCTCAGAAGAATATTTTTCAATGTACAAAACGGTTCAATTCGATGCAACAATCACAACAATGACTAAATTTTCTAAAGTGTTTTTGATAAATAATCGTAGCAATAATAATGAATAATGATGATGAAAGCGATGATGGCAGCGTATGCGTGAGCAGGTAGGCAGTGATCATGCTACTACTGCTGCTGATGACAATGATGATGATGGGAACGAAAATGTGAATGCACTTTTTCTCTTCTTTCTTCATTGCTTCCGTTCCCATCATCTTTCTTTTTAACTGGGTTCACTCTTCACTCTACACAGTCGAATAGGTACAGTCATAAAAATCATGATGATCATTATCAGCGCTAGTGTGAATGTGTATGATTGTATTGCGCGACACTAGAGAACGTCTTTAAAAACCTATTGTCATCATTATTTTTTTCTGTTATGATTGCTATTGCATATATGTAGGTAAATCTATGTATACATGTATACATATTATGTATATATTACTTATTGCCAAGACGACGACTACTGCTGTTGTATAAAATAGTTGTCTCAAGTCATCACACCATGCACACAGAAATTTTAAAATTGTACGACGAATACTTGGTATCTGAGAAAGAGATGGTGGGTTTGACAGAAATGAAAGCAAGGTGGATTGTTTGTCGTGCAATTGGATTCTCACGATCAGCATGATCATCACCAGCATTACAATCGCAATCATCACATTATTATTACATCTATGTAATAATCGTCATACTCAGTAAGTAGTACCATCGAATCATCATCGTCGTAGCGTCATGATCAGAAGAATGATAATAATAATACAACGACGACGAAAGGAAGAAAAGATAAGACAAATCTAGTAGGCGGCATCTGAAAGCATTGCCATCATCATCATCGTCGTCATCCGTGGTGTAAGCACATTAACATGTATCAGACATGCATAATAACATTGGGAACGCAATTGCGGACTTTGTGCAGTTTTAAAACGACTGACCGAATGTAAGATGAAATACCGAATGAACACGAGTTACAAATGTATCGAAAGGAATACCAGCATTAAATTGTATAAATTTTAATACAAGTTTATTAATACGTTACTAAACGACAACTAAAATTGGCTCACTGGCAATCGAATTTATACATAGGATAACTTTAAACTAGTCAAATATATGTCGTAAGTCGTAACATCATATGACCATCTAATGACAGAGCGGAGAGCATTCACCACTTTATTGAATAGTCAAAGTCAACGAATAAAATGGAAAGACAAACTGACTGTGAATTCACACGCACATATTTTGTTAATACCCTGTTTCGTTGTAGACAGAACGATCGTTTCAGTTTCTAAAATGTTTAATTACAAGGAATTGAGGAAACGGCATGTTGTCTCAGACTGTTATTAAAGTTGTTAGGAAGGAAAGGATAGGAAAGTTAAATAAATCAAACGAAATGAAATGACAACACTCGCATCAATATAAATGTGATGCTAGAAGATTTTGAAGTCTAAATAGTGGTCATCCTCTAGGGAAAGAAGAAATAGTGCATCAAATCCTGTCGTTGCAAGAGATTACTTCCAGAAAAATTACTTGGAACGTTGTTGGAACGAGCGTTTCTGTTGGCCAACTACTCTAGCACAATCAAGGAGCGCGATCAGGAACCGACAAGGAAGGAAATAGTAAAACCGTAGGACAGAAACCGAGAAGAGGTTGAGCAAGAATAGTAAAAGTGTGCAATATAGAGAGTGACAAAGCAATACAAAGAATTGAAAGGAAACGGAAGTAAAGACGAGCGAATTTAAAAGTAGCAAGACAGCGAATGCAGACAAACTATATTTAAATGAGATTCATTTTACTTTGTAAATACGCTCATTTGATGTCATTTTATTTTCTGCCTTGCCCATCAACTTCGTAATGAGGAGTCCTGAGAAGTCTGCCCCGACATCGTCTTTTTTGTTAACAATTTTGTACATGCATGAATGTATCAAACCCAACGCGACAACGTTGGAAAACCGTGGGGGAGAGTCCGAATACTCCGAATGAACAATTTGAATTGTATGACCGGCTTATAGGAGCAATAACAATAGAAAGGATGCAAATCTCTAAATACAGTAAATAGTAGGTTAACGCACATAACTGCTTTGTTCTATTGGTGCAGTGGCAGTGATGGAATTAGTTGCCTTAGAAATAAAAACGACATGGTTCTAGTTTTTCCTCCTTGTGTACTGCCACTACCCCCTGTAGTAAGCAGCATTTGCCTGGATGTTGACGTTGTTGTTCTCTGGTGTGATCTAGTTCACCGTGCTTGTAGAAATGGTTAAATATTGGAAATATTCCAAAGCATCAAGAATCAGAAAAAAACGATCGTCACGCAACACCGACAAGCCTAAACTTTGTAAAGCTCCTTCCAGTTACCCCATTTTCTCAAAAGTTGTTGTCATCGTTGGAGAGTATTTATCCATATAACAATTGGAAAATCCCGAGAGTGACGGCTGAAGTAGTATTTTCTAGTAAGAGTGGAAAGAATTAAATTTATTATGCACAACCACCATGCCTACACAGAGGATCATCATCATCACAAGAACAATCGCTGTCGCCCTTTCTTCCCTTCTTTTTCATTATCATTTCCCATCTCCTCTCCTTCTTCCAGAACAGTCAGATCCAAAAAACCAAACACAAGAGGATTGAAGGGAAATATCGCTTCTGGCCTGGCTTCCATGCCATTGCCATTACTATCGCCGCCGCCGCCACCAACAAAACCAAAGTCCATTATTCTTCTTGTTTTACGAAGAAAGCGGATATGAAGAAGAATAAGAGAAATGTCATATCACAGAGAGTTCTTCTCTCTCTACTTTCTCTCCCTCTCTCTTTTTCTTTTACTCTCTCTCTCTCGCTCTCTCTTTTACTTTGAGATAACAGGGAAGCCAATATTGTTCTTAAGACAGGAAAAGGAGGACATGATGATGCTGACGATATGAAGATAAGTATGATACTGCTGTTGATAATAATGACTGAAGACGACAATGACGAGGACTGTGCTGTCGTACTGTTTAAAATGCATGCATAAATTATGGGAAATCCTTTAGATATGCAGATTTGATATCTGTCAGGAGAAGACGAACACGGAGAAAATTTCTAATTCTTTCTATCTTTGGCAGCAAAATTAAGTAATGTAGCGACCAGCAGTCGTACAAAGTTTAGACAAACTTGTGAGGGAAAAGTGGAAACCTTCATTTCTCCACTACTCCTCCTTTTCAGCCTCTAACCCTACAGCTTTGATTCTTTCTCGAGTAGAAAAGAACATCGCATCATTCACCAATACTACTACTGCTGTTGTTACTAGACTCTGACTGGAATGAAGGGAAAGTGACAGCATACCAAGTTTACCACATGCTGCATACAAATGTTTGACTGTCGATTTTCCACGCTTGCCAATAATTTGGCAACCGAGTCGAATGTTTGAAACGGTGGCAACGAGAATCAACTCATCAAGGAAGTACCCATTTGTACCACCCAAGATTTGAATTCTAAATGCCGTTAAATAATAGACGAGTTCTCATATCATCATGGGTTGGTATTCAGTAGACTCAGATCTGATTTTAGACATGCCGCGTTTTCATGCTGTCATCTAGGATAGTAAAACAGCACTACACTACATGAAACAGCTTTACTGAAGTCAGTGCTGAGTCGTCTTCATGCAATCAAAACATATACTTAATGTAATGGTGATGAAGAGTATGATACCTTTGTTCAATGAACTATGCGTACAATATCATCAAAGACAGTCAAGCAGGGCGTCCCCAGAGACGTCGAAACATTTTATACGGAGAAAATATACGAACCTGTGACTAAACTCAATTCTTCCAATTCTCTCTCTCTCTCTCTCTCACTCTTTAGATGTTCTCTCTTCGTGCACGACTCTGGAACTCATCCCATTTACATTGTTGTATCCCAACGTAAAATTATACGTGAAATGTGAAATATTAATGTCATTTGGTATTCAAAAATTTTCCCTTTCTCCCTCTTTTACAATCCTCTTTTGCTTTTACTGTGTATTCATGGAATGCCGGAGGGAATGAAAACTGTGCATTTTATAATGCTAGCGCGTTATTGATTAAGCTCTATCACTCAAAGCACAGTGTTTTTCCAGCACGGCAATCTATACCTCTCCCTTAATATTTTCTCCATTCATTACTTTCCGTTAACGCGTTTCAGATCTGAAATCAGTGAAAATAAGAGACATTCATTTACGGACATTGTGTTACTGCTCACAACGACACAGCTACCATCACATTTTCATAAAATGCCTTGGATTTTGCTAAATGAATAAAAAGCAGAGACACTTTTTTTGCATACCATGTGTCCATGCTTCCATACTGGAACCATTATTACAGTTTTCTGACAATGACATGTTACGTTGTGCATATAAATTAGGAAGGTATCAATGTATGTAGGTATGTCCCACCTTCAGCAAAAAAAAAGTGTTCACATGTTAACGAAGCGATTGAATGAACGGCGTAAATGAATGAAATGAAAGACGGCCAAGTGAATGAAACGCTGAATGAGGGAAATTAATTTATGCAAAGTATTCAAATTTATATTATTTATACGTACACCAGCAATTCCATCGTTTAATACAGCAAGAGCAATACATTTGTTTCCTACCTCACCAACTGTGAAAATGACAACCAACTGTATAACGGTTTAATTGAACATTTTATCCGAAAGGAATTATTTTTTAAAAGAAAATAACAATAACAGCAGAGAACAGCAATAATAGCAATATTGCATATTAATGAAGGAGGCATTTTGAATTAATCCGTGTGTCTGCGAACGAGTGGGGTATCCGAGTGCTCATTGTGAAACGTATGTAAGCCAACCTCGCATTAGTGTGTATCTATACACGTATGTCGGTAATATGGATCGCAGTGATTGTAGCGGCGATCAGGATGATGAAAGAAAATGCATTAGTTTATGTGTAGTATCATGTATCGGTATGTTTGTGTAACCCTCTTTGTTCTTACTACTTGCCTCCTCCTGGAAAAAAGGTGCTAAGAGGCAGGGGGAGAGAGAGAGGAAGAGAGAAAAAGGGTTACGCTAGTTTGACGTGGCAAGCACAACATGCCAATTCCATATAATAATGCGTATCTAATAAACTACTGGTGCAATGTGTGTTCTCTCATAAATTTCTTCTCCATATCATCTCATCGACAGAAGAAAAAGGGTTCCCAGAGGCTGTGTTTACCCTAGTGGCCAGGAAAAAACTACAAGTCTGTGTGGTACGAAGGTGCTGTGGTGATGCTGCCGCTGCTACCGATAATAATGATTGTAGTAGTAGTACAGTGTATGGTGATGGTGTTCTTATGTAAATGAAATACCAAACAGTACACAACAGTTTCATTTTGACGTTCAAATTCTTTTTTTTTGCGTTCCGTTGTAGCCTTTCAGTCAAATTGATTTTTATATGGCCAACAGCATAAAGCATCATCATCATCAATCAAATCAATGCATCACAAACGTTTTATGCGTCTCTGTGAAACATTAAAATAGATGAACATGCTTCATTTTTATAGTGTAGTGAGCCTTTGTCTTGTGCTCTGTCAGCATTTGCATGTGAACCTTATCCTTCCTTGGTGGAGTGAGCGAGAGGGAGAGAATATGCAAATGAGATGTACAAAAATATTGTATATGAACAATGAAAAACTTTTTTGTAAATCTCTTTAACTGCTTTGCGTTTCCGTACAACCCCGTACAAATAGGATATCGAGCACGTATCCAGATATAAATAGTGAGGGGTCTAAAGTGTGTGTGTGTGTGTGCGCAATAGTAATAAAAACACTGGCCGCCTGTGTGTAACTAGTGACTACTACGATACTGCTACTGATGATGATAATTTTACTATTGCAACTTTTAAAATTTTATATCGCAGGCAGTACGTACAGAGAGAGAGAGATAGTATATGCAACGTACAATTAGACAAGTATAGTTTTTATTCCGATCTATTAATTCCTTCACTTGGATGAGTCTCCTGCGAATAAGTATCTGTAATCTCTCTCCATGTTTCTCTCTCTCTCTCTCTCATGCTTACACAAATTTGTAGGAAAATAAAATTATTATTTTTAAAGGAAAAGCAAAGGTGCACCGAAGCACGAATAAATTGTCAAGTGAGTATGTATAATCATAAAAAGGACGAACAATTGTTTTCATCTTCACGACGACGATCGTGATAGCAGTTGTAGCTTGCAGTGGGGTGGTTATTTTGATGGTGGATTGGTGTCCGGGTGGCGTTCTTAGTTTTTTAACCTTTTTCTTATCTGTCCAAGTCATTTCATATCAACAACATCGGAGTTTCATACTAAATGGAAGAGATATTATAAAATATCACTGCCAATTCCTTATAATTTTGTATGCGCAGAAAAATAAGATAGATAATTTTGAGGAGTGAAGTAGATCGGAGTGAATAAATAATGCTCCCAAAGAGAGGGAGAGGAAGATGGTGTGATAGGGATGATGATAATAATAGTAGTACAAATGATAATGTAGCGGGAAAATGAGGGAAAAGACGACAGAAAGAATGGATTTAGTTGACAAGTTTTATACAAACGTGAGAAATGCAGAGTAAATAAATGGCAGGAGAAAGAGTAGCGTAAACTGTAAGAATGGTAATCTATAATATTTTATTGTTTCCTTGCCAGCTCTTTTGCATTTAACTCTCCGTTTCTTTCTCTCACTCTCTCTCCTTCTTGAGAGGTTCAGGAGGGAATAATAGATGGAAAAATTGTAAATAGGTGGATAAATATCACAAAATAAAAGCAAAGCAGATACTATGGACTATTTTTAACGGAGAAATCTTCCATCTACTTATTACATGGGTTATGAAGGATTTAAGCATTTTTCATTTATGCGTTTATTTTGAGAACGTTAGCGATTTAAAAAACCCATTTTAGATTCCGCTACATTTTATTTTAATGCGCTTCCACTTTTTCTTCCTTCTCGGCCATCCCCACTAGATTTCTTAGGACTCCGTCTTCCGAAAACCAAACTGGCCTGATGACGGATTATTTATTAATTTATTTCATTTCTACGTTCCTATTAAAGTAATATCGTGCGCTCTAACATTGATAGAATATTAGCCATTCTTATGCAGCATAAATTTACAATACAAACTATATAAAAAATACAATAACAAAAAAGTTCGCTTTTCCATTTCTCTCTTCTGCATAAAAGGTTCCAAGCACTTTAATATTCCATCATTATTATGATTAGTGATTACTTTAAATTATGCATAAATTCCATAGGGAGCCAGTCACATAAAACTGCAGTCAGACTACGCGAGAGAGTGAGAGTGTAATGTGTTAGCGAGAGAAAGCTCTTTTGTAAAGTAGACAGCTCTAGCTCTTCTGTTTCTCGTTCGGAAAAAGCAGAACCGTGTAGTAGACCGATAAACTTTCATAATGATAATGATAATAGCAACAACAGGAACAACAACAGCAGAACCAGAAGCAGCAGCGAAACACTAAGCAAAGCTTTACATTTTTTATTCGAAATCCTCTTCGTCCTTCCTTCCTCTTTCCTCTCTTTTCTTTCTCTCCGCCTTGTATTGACGTATTTAATATGCATAATAATAACAATAACCAAACTGTAATGTAAGATCTCTCTCTCTCTCTCTCTCTCTCTTCCCGTTTCCTGCAACAGTAGCAAACCTATACAGCCGAATCTTGCTTGCACATGAGCCAGTGGAAGAAATAAATCATAGTTGGCGTAAGTATTTATTACATTCATTTTTTCGGCTTTTCGCACGCTCGTAATGCCAAGTGTATTCTCCTCTCATCAATGCAATGCAATAAATCGCCGAGTCACTTATTTATTTATTCTTCGTGGTAAAAACAAAAAAAAACTTGATTTCATCGTCGTATCCAGTAAGTTTTATTCCCAGGAAGTGTTATCACTATCATTACTACTATAGCGTGTAGATTTTTGAGAAACAAAGCAGATGATGCGGAGAGAAATTGAAGAAAAGAGAAAAGGAAATAAGACAGTTTTCCAAATAAAACACCCCCAATTGCTTGCATCACCACCACCGTCGTGCCATTACCAAATTCTCTGCTCTGCATGCATACTTAATGTTATTTAACTGTTCGAAAATGTAATGAAATGTTCTCCATCATTTTCTCTTTATTTAAGCAGCTGCAGTAGTAGTTAGAAGGAGAGCAATGCATTGTATTTATTATGCATATGCAAATAAACTGTGTAGTAGTCGCGGTGATGACGGTGGTGGTGGTGGTGGCAGTAGTAGAACAGTATAATTCCCATTTCCTTTTTCCCAGGGATTCCGATGAATGATGACGATGACGACGAAGATGTAAAATTGTACATTTATTCTTTTCATTTTACTAATACATTTTGCTGTTGTATTTTGCGGCGGGGATGGTGATACTAAAACTTTGATAATGGTTTCCCCCTTCGTCTTTTTTTGTTTCCTTCCCTTTCCGATTTCCTTCGTCTTTGATGATGCTGATCAGAAACTTCAATGAACGCACACACAATTTATACGGGTTAGAGGGAGAGGGTGATACCAGAACGATGATGGTGATGTCGGCGATACGGGTCTCTGTATTCAGAATCGTGGGTTGGAAGAGCTACTAAAGAACTGCTACGCAATTCTATTGATGATCATTCCGATGATGAAGGTTAAAGTAGTCATTATTTCAATTCTTTGATTGATACACTTTTTCGCCGTTTTTTCATTGTGGGCTAGTCTAACTTATTATTATGCATGCATTAATATACAATACGATTAAGCAAGTATTTTATGCAAAGTATGTACTTGTTCTTTTCGTATTCTTTACTACCTCCTCTCGTTGACGTTCCTGCTGCCTTTCATACTCACCAATAAGTTCAATCCAAAATGAATGGAATAATTTTAATTCTTCAATGAGCAAAATACCTCAACGATCAAATATGCAGATTGCGATGTTTAGATTGCCACACATTGTATGTGACTATGCTGCTGTAGATAACACAGGCAGCATCAGATAAGTATATGCGTGCCAAATGTGAACCGTATATAGATACAGAGTACACGTATTAATAAAGTTTGTTAAATAGAGGCGAGTCATTCAACTTAAAACCAAGTCCATTCATAATTGTCCCCTTGTACAGCGACACAAAACGCAACAAACGAAACAATTCCTTCACTTCTGTTTTTATTCATTTACCTTTCATTTATATTATCAGGCTGTGATCAGCAGCAACAGAGACCAGCGGTGTAAGTGGTAATAAGAGGGATGATGGAAGATCATATTATATGTATGCCTGCCTGTATGCTTGTGTGAGGATTGAGGAATGAATGAAAGAGGGACGTGGAGAGAGGAACGAGAATGAATCGGAATGAATCGGAATGTGTGTGTGTGAGGGTATGCAAATTCACATCTTATTAATATGCAAGCAATAATAAATACCCACTCTTTTTAAAAAAAATTGTGTGACACACAAAGAGGGAGAGAGTTGAAGGTGAATATGTGCACAACAATCATATAATGAGAGCCCACAATATATTCAATATTGCTTGCTACTTGTGTAGCTCTGGAACGATACACGCCGATGAGTGTTACCGACGACGATGAACATGGCGAAAAAAATTGTTTCCCAGGTAAGAGAATTAATTTTCATGGGAGTATTATTAAAAGTTATGCATTGTAACATATGCTGTTGTGTGGTATTGGGAATGCAAAGCTAAAAGCTTATAAAATATTTAAATGAGCTCATTATTTCTGTGATACATTCGAACTGATTGATTGATTATTACTGTTATTTTCCGTAGTTGTGATCGTAAAGGCATTAAAGAACAAAGAGCTCTTGCATTTCAATACATGTTGCACTCTGTTGCGTTCCCATTCCTCAAGTGTTTTACAGACTGTGTGAACGACAAAATGTGCTGTTTTAAAAAACGTCCACGTTATTTTGATTATTTCATCTCTGTTGCACCTATCTAGATGCTGAAAACATCTTAAAAATTAAGCACGAATATTTAATACATAAAACAAACAGTGATGCTGGTAAATAATGATATTTCAGTACGCCATATATACAAAGCAGGAATCTCCTGAAATTCAAGAAACTCCACTCTTATGTTTTGAGCTAAAAATGTAGCCGTGGACGCTGAGTAGAGAAACAAATGCTTACACCATGTCACTACTCATGCCAAGGAGTAAGCATAGCAACACAGCAAATGAATAATTGAGTCATTGACGCACTAAAAGATGTATGCTGGCTGAACCTCTAGTCATGATAAACACAAACAAAAAATAAAGTTGATCTACAGCAGCAGCAACAACAACAACAACTTGCTTCGATTTGCTGCCTGTTATTGTGTTACAGCGCTTTGCCGCTTCACAGACAAGTTGTTCTGAAACAACAAAAGACTTTTCTTTCCTGCTTAACGTTGTTACTGGCTATTTGTTGTTGCCAGGGCCGATGATGATGTTTTATAAATAGGTACGGCAGGCATACAAGGTTGGAAAACCACAAAAAGCATAGGTATTATTACGTACCCGAAATGCATCCGGGACTTTTGGTCGGATCTGACGAATTGTGAGTAGTGATGGTGATTCAATGGAGGAGAAAACAGGATCACCACCACCACCACTGCTGTTGTAAAAGCAGCACAATAATAATCAAGATTATATGTGTGTAGGTATGTATGCAATGATGATATCATTCAAAATTCAAACAAGTATGGACAATAACAAGAGCAGTGGCAAATACCTAAACGATACGTTTTCCGCCAACAGGGAGAAGGGCAAATTTAACCCGAAAAAGGGAGAAAACGGAGTTTCAGAGAGAAAGAGAGTCAAGTCATTCATTAGAAGAAAGACAGGAAGTGTGTGCAGGGCAAGGGAATTAACCTGCATATTATTACGGTGATATTTGAAGTTTCCATAGGATCATAGTAATCCTTGTATTCCCTTTGAATACTTCATGTATAACGTGGTTCGCGTATTTTCCGTCAAGCAGCACACGGAAGCGAAACAGGCAAACTGGTATTAGTAGATTATTTTCAGATTTCCCGCTGACACTCACCGCTTTTTGTAATAACAACCTAAGCACAGGCACAGAAGGTGAATAATGTAATAATGGAAAAGGAAATTGAAATGAAACCATAAAAACTAGCAAAAAAAGAATCCAAATAAAAGTTTTGATTGCTCATTTTTTGTGTAAAAAAACTCCGTCTAGTTTATTGAAGTAACAAGAATGGCATGGCAATGGTAAGCATCAGGATTCACGTCATCACATCATAATTCTGTGTCAAATCCTGAGAAATGTTTTGGTGTTGAGCCACTTAACTAATATTTTCAGGATTCGAATTGAGCTTGGAAAAAAATTTAGAAACCTTTTTTTCTTTTATTGGGACCAGTTGGGACTTGGGATGTGGTCCGGAAAGCGGACGGTGTGTGTGTGTAAGTTTTTTTGTAAAAAAGGTACAGAGTAATAAAAAACCACACAACAAAATTACACCACCGCTGGAGTCATCAACAAAATCACCGGGAAAACCAGTTGTTGCATAAACAACAGCAAAAAACCGAATCAATGGAATCATGATTTGTGACACAAGCGGTACGTCACAAGGTCAGCTTGTTTTATGTATAAAAAAAGAAGTACCTTTCACTTCAATTTCTGGTAAAAATTCGTCCCTTAGAAGTACGTTCGCTTTTTTTTGCGTTGCTTTACAAAACACACATGGAACCTTGGAACAGCAGCAGCAACATCTATTCAATGTTGTGAATCTGTTATATTCTGTCCTTTTCCGTCTCTTCAAACTTATTTTTCTAGCAAAGCTCATAGTTGATAGAAGTTAAGCAATATAAGAATTATTCCAGGCTTCCAATTACGGTATCACCTATGCTCTCCATTACTAGCACACTCGACACTCGACGTCATTTTGACCCGTACGGGTAAAAAAGGAAACAGACCCGTTTATAAAGAATAGAATCACCCGTAGTAACTATAAAAAGGTAAATAAACAATATCAAATGACTTTGCTAATAAAGTAGCTTGAAGAGCTTTGTAGAATTTGGCAGGAAACAAGATAAGTGGTACCTCATATACTGTATCAGTCATGTTGTCATCAGAACAAACAGGACAAAAACGTCATCAAAAATGGGAAATGCTTTGTTTTTTTTCCTTCGGTTTACTCCTGGCGGTACTACAACAGTGCTACAAGGACTCCTAGTGCCATTTATTTACTAATTTCAGCAAAAGTTTCAACTTTCAACCTTTCTTCATCTCTCATTTTTGTGCTACTTCATCCGAAATTAAATGAAAAACTTGATCTTTTTTCGGATCATCATCACTGCTGCAGTGATCCTATTATTTGCCGTGGTTGATGTTGCCGATGAGGATGACGGGGATGAGATCAAGGAGTTTTTCATGTAATTAAATGTATTATGTGATCCGTACTAAATAATAATAAAAATGAGTGATACGACTACGACTGTAGCGAACACAATGACAAACACACGTGGAGTTGTTGCTTAGAGAGGAAAAAGTATTGGATGTACCAGGAGGAAAAGGGAATATTCTCGCTTTGTATATTTATCGGGTGTAGCGGATGCAAACAGAAAAAGAGGAGAAGAGCGAAAAAAACAAAAGAAGCTTTTGTGTGTGTTTTATTTTATTTTTGATGATGATTGTGAAGGAATTGAGTGGAAATTTAAAATGAAAGGAGAGGAAAAAGGCAGATTGTTGTATGGGGAAAATGTGTTGCTTCCTTCCTTCTCCATCCATCCATCATACCATACAACACAATGAATGTTGTACTTATAATATAAAGGGCATCAAGTAAATTTAGCACTTTATTAAAAAATGGAGAAAATAGGAGCAAACAATAGGGTGGGTTTTAGAGGCAGAAACCTGTGGATAAACTGAATGCGGGTATGAGAAGCTATCCCTATAACTTGCCAACGTTGCGATAATATTTTTACAGCGACAAGTTAAAAATGCACATTAGTGTTCCTGACAAATTCTGTATCATTCAATGTATTAAGTATATCACGTTTTTCGGTGTTCAAAAATGCACGCAAGAACCAAAACATTCTAAACATAAATGAAATTAAGCTTTGTGGGTGGATGTTTAAACCCCTGAACACGGTTTATTCACAACGATAAATAGAGCATAGATTGACGAAGTCTGTTGAATCTTCTTTTTTGCCTCCATGTTTGCATATTATTATTATTTTATTCTTTCTCCATCTTTTCCTTGAACCTCGCCTCCTCATTTTGCCACGCCATTATACAGACTCTTACACAAAAATAAGAGAAGGCAGAGTGCAAATAGTGCATTATTTTGCCTTCCTTTATTATTGGTAAATGAAGCTCTGCCAAGGATGCACTGCACTGTTTTACAGAGTAACAGTGCACATTTACTAGTACCAGTCGCGCTAAAATATTACAACGTGTTTATATATACATTGGAGATATAAAGGGAGAATCTATTATATTCATCAGAGAGCAAGGACAATACAACGTGAACCAAGTAGACTACGATGTGATTCATTCTTCTTTCTACTGTTTACCATCGCTTTTGGCTATTAATTTCATTTCATTCTTTTGAAATAAACCATCTGAAATATAGATGGATATAAAATCCATGGAGAGCGAGAGAGAGAGAGAGAGAGTGGAATAATAAAATAGTGAAAACTGCGGAACGGAGAACAATGACTGATGTATTATGTCTATCATCATCATCATCGTCGTCGTTGTCGTCGTCGTCGTCATCGTTTTCGTAATAACAGTAAAAAAAAACAGCGACGGCGTGCTTTACTTACACGTACACCTTATGCGTGCGTGAGTACTTATATGTATGTTCTCTACTTTTCACCACCTACACCTTTTTAAAATCCTGAGCACCGTAGTGAAAAGGTGTTTGTTGAAGTTTTGTACACGACAATAATAACAGAGTATATTGTATGGTAAAAGTAGACGAGTGAGTAGGAGAGCGGGGAGGTTGTGTAGTATCGACACGATTGAAATAATAAAAAAAAACACCGTGTATCTCCTCTACAAAATGAGAATACCAGAATGGAATTTTTATAGCAGTTTTACTATTGCGCTGGGCTACAACAAAACAGGTAAAGTTATATGGACTTGGAATTGTCCTGCTTGTGCTGTCACTTAAGTAGCGTCATTTCATTGTCTTTTTATAGCATAGATTCAGGCTGTTTTCTTCAAAGAATTTATGCAAGACAAGTAAATAGAGTTGTAGTGAAATGGGCCAGTGATGTCGGATTTATGCATTTGGAGATGGACTGATAGCAAATTACACAAACGAAAGCGTTAAACGACAACATCCATTACTCAATCTGTTTGTTGCCGCCTTCTTTTTGTTGGCAGAGAGAGAGAGAGAGGGAGAGAGGAAAGATGGTTATATTTGTTTTTCTGAGAAATACTAAAATCCTTTTAATGTTTAAAAACTAATTTTGCAAGTTTTATTGCACAAATTATGACGGTGTCAGTTCATGTGGAAATGGGATGCTAATGGATATAATTGACAGCAAAAATCGACTGGAAACAATTAAGGAACGCTTATGTCCTCTTAAATATAAAAAACCATTTTACAAGAAAAGTATAAACCGCCTTCAAATATTTTTATGTTTGAAAAAAAAAACGAGACGAGTAAAGCTGTTGTTGATGAAACTTGAAGACGTGAAAAAAATAATTTATCATTGCATAAGTTTCTATTTACCGTTCAACAGGCTTAATTCACAATTGAAAACTTGTCAAAAAATAACAAATAGAATTAGAATGGAGATAAGCCCAGAGTTGCAGGCAAATTAATATTCAATTTTGGTTCACGCCTACACGCTAAAAAGTCTTACGAAAAGGGATTACATCAACATAATGCGTTTTTCCCAAAAAGCCATTGGTTTCTTTGAAACGTAAAATACTTTTACAAATTTATTACTTTTGTAAATACCATGAAAAATGGAAAATTTTATTCCCTTTCGTAAGTGCGTCAACGTAAGGCCAAAATGTCCCACAAAAACGTGGTTCATCACCACGACGATATCACATTATTCCTTCTTTACAATTCACAAAAACGGTTAATACGGTTACCAATGTCTATCTGATCACACTTAAGTACCTATGCTCCTTTTTGGTAAGTACGCTGATGTAGGTAAAGTACATATAGCTACGTAAATAATTGTGAGTATGACAGGAAATAAATTTATGAGGAGCCTGGCGTATCCATAACACTACTGCTGAATGTTGGTTATGCTCGCATAACGGCAACAATATACATTAAAATCACATCGGCATTTTAAAAAATGTAAAGCAGTTAACTGCATTCATCATATTTTTACACAGGAAAACAAAAAACACATCACATCATGACGGAATGACGAACATTTGGAAGAAATGTAATTATAATAATGGGGAAAAATGAAATGTTTCATTTTGGAAAACAACAACCAACAAAAAATAATCTACATACTCTCATGTGTGCCATGCTGCCGCCGCTTCTGCTGCTGCTGCTGCTGTTGACGATGAGGTCCTTGCTAAGATTTTTTCTTCCCTTTTTTCATATAACCCCTCGAAAGAAAAAGGAGGAAAAAACGAGGATTAGGTATTCGTTAAGTTGATGGCTGTATGCATGTATGTATGGCGTATGGCAGTAGTGGTGCGCACACATAAATACATCCAAGGTGAGATCTCTCATAGTCTTTGGCACAGCGTTACAGAAAAAAAAACACTGGCATTTTTTGTTCTTCACGTAAAATACGATTATGATTATTGTTAGCTATTACTTAACATGAAAATTTAAAAGTATCGTGTACAATTCTTCACAGACAAGGCAGTACGCGCAGGATTAATATTTTCACGTAATTCGTTTCCTCTTCCACCTCGTCTTCGTCGTCGTCCTCCGTTTGTATAATAGACGTATGTAGATTATTGGTTATTTTTCTCAAGAAACACGTACCAAGTGGTAATAATAGGTAGTCAGAAAATGAGAGTGGCAGCACATGAGCAGGCAACAACATATACACTCTGTACTGCATAACTCCCCGATAATGCTGCGGGAGTGAGCTGCATACACACACACACTTGCTCAAGCCTAGCCTGTTATGATTCCACCGGCCGTCTTTACTTACCGTCATATTAAACTCATTATAACAATTCATTTATTTCCAGAAAGTAGCCCATTTGTAAACAGCAAAGGAAAGGGGTCGTTGAGTGTAAAAACAAGTGATGAAAAATATTGTTTAATGCTGAATACAGATATTTTCTGCTTTTTCCTCCAAGTCAAGAGAAAACATTTACCAGTCAACTACTACACAGCTTACAGTCTTCAAATTTCGTTTCGCTCTCTACTGGACTGCTTTTTGGTTCCTAACGTCATCAATCCAATAACGGATATTATTCTGATGTATGTTCGTTGTGTATTGAATTGTTTATGCTGACGATGATGGCGTCTGGTTGGAGATGATGATGGGATTGTTGTTGTTATGATGATTGTTATGAATGCTGTTAAGGCTTGGCATATTTTTTCTTTCACTTCCGTGGGATTAGCGGGGATTGTGTACGACATTTCATTCTATTTGAAAGAGTATTCATACCATTTTAAGATTTTTCTTGTTTTTTTACGCGAGCCATTCATTCATATAAAATTTGCATCTCTGCTCGTGAGTTTTTGACAGATGAGACTTACACGCAATAAACTCACTGTAATTGCAGAGCTAATGGTGTAGCTGAAACAGCTCACTCACTGTTGTTTAATATGCTGCGGATTTCGAATGAGCCGTCGCAAGATCTATATAATAATTGAGTGAATAGTTTTCCTACCCTTTGACCCCTGTGAAAAATTTTGATTTCTCGTATAGAAATCTCTTACGAATAAGATACAGCACGGCAGGCTTAATAAATATCAGACTAAAAATACTTTCACCCCCTTCCTCGATGGCATTGGACATCATTTACGTAAAATTTAGTTAATACGTATACGTGTGGTCTGAAGCGTGCTCACAGACGGACAGACGGACACGACGGAAGCCATTACAAAGTAGCTACCGTGACTTTCAGCTACGTAGTAATAACTGTAGATGAATACATGAGTCATTTCTATCATGCACACATTTCATAGCGTTGTTGCTGTGTATTCTCAGCATGTCTAAAAAATAACACAACAGAGCAACTCTCCCTTTCCCCAGGAACTCTTACTTTTTCTCCTTCTTTCTGAATGTGCCAAAGAGACGAGATTGGCATGCATATTGTTATGATTATTTATTACAATTCAAAACATTTGCCAGAGAAACGATGAAAAGGTAGAAAATACCCGGCCACGACATTTCCTACTAAATCAAACGAGTATGTAAAAGAACATGAAAAAAGAATGGAGCACGGACAGTTAGAAAGAATAAAAAAACCTACCCAGCCTGCTAAGACAGTTTTGTCACTCTAACTCAAAGCCAAGAATACGTCAACCCACAACGGTGAACTGTCAACCATATTACCGACAAGACAAGTCCAGCCGCATTGAATATGATTAGGACTGGTAATACACGGTTTATAAAACAACATGACGACAAGTCAGAAAACTGAACGGGTAAATATAAAAGGAATATTTGTGATGAATTCTATCATTTATCATGCCCGGTGTTATGTGAGTTGGTGGGTGCAATACAATGGAAAGTATGGCTGGCTGATTTTGAAAAACTGGAAAGATCTGGAGAAAGCCCTGCAGTCAGATTTAGGCTAGTTATTGCCAAGAATAAGTAACACTCTTAGGTACAAGTAATGTGATGATTTGCGCTGTCAGTGGTAGTAGAAATGCTATTTGAAGCAAATAAAGTAATGCCAGCTATACGTTCGTTTGACAAGAACAGTTTTACATTTTGGCAGCAATGGGGTAGCACATGTGTGTAGCATTTTAAAGCAAGGAATATTTTGGAAAAAAATTAAACATTCCACATTCCCCTAAAAAAGATAACCTGCAGCTATCCATTCCATTTAAAAAATTCAATTTACTTCCCCTTTCCTTTAACTTAACCTTTTCAGGATTGTAGGCAAATAGATGTAATAGATGAAATGCCGCTGACGGCCACCATCTGAAAAAAAAATCCTGAGCCAGTTTTTCTTACCGTTGCTGCCCGAAAAAAAAACTCACACGGGGAAGACCTGCCAGCGCAGAGGAATGTCAAAATGTTTTTAATGCAATCTAGTCATATAGACTTTCTTGTTTTGGAAATTGGCAATGCAGATTCAGTGACTGACGCCAAAAGAGAAGGTGCTGTGATATATATATGAGTGTTCATGCATGCAATTGGCACACGAAAGAAACTGCTTTTTCTATTAAAAAAGGTAAGCAAAAAATGAAACTAACCACAAGTACTTGTTTACATTTTTAAAAGAACAGCCGTAAGCAAGAAACATGGCCTCATTTTCTCTAAAGTAATGAGAAACGCGCAGTTTGCCTGCTGCCACTATCTCCAAAAAGTTTGTCACCATCACTTTAATCGCATCGGTATTTAAATCACCAGTTAAGAACAACATTCTCTTTGTTCATAATAATGACAATGATAAGCATTTTGTGTGTGCACCTACCGTCACGACAATGAACGAAACATTCATCGCATGAATGGTTACTTGGTTGGTTATATTTATAGATAGCTTTCCCCTGCCTGGTATTTGACTGGAAGGAGAAATAATTTTTATAATGGAATATAATGGAAGGGCAATTTGCAAATATTAAAAATTCCCTCATCCTCTCCATCATCACATGCATGGATACGTTCACTATTTACCAAACTACCGCCATTGCTGCCGTCGTCACAGGGTTTTTTATTCGACAAGCTTAACTGTGCGAGAGAGGCGATGAGGCTGCTCGCTTGTTCCTCTCTCTTACTCGCTTGAAGCTTTACTTTTTACACGGTATAATATTATTACTATTATTGGGTAAAAAGCAGAGAGAGCGATGAAAAAGAAGCAGAGCACCCGAGATGAGTTTTAGGAGTTTAGGAAAATTTCTCATTATCAACCGTATCATCACCATCATCATCATTTTCATCATATCTCGGTGTGTCGTCCTCTCCTTGCCTGCCTGTCCTCATTTTTGCTCGCATCCTCTTGAATGTATTTACAAGCGACGAAAAAATGTAGATGCTCTGGTGATGATGATGATGATGATGATGACTACTTGTTCAACCTTTCCTGTTGTAACTAATTCCTCCTAGCCCCAGAGTAGTACATGTCTCATCATCAGGAACATCATCATCCTCATCGTCATTATCATATCAGCCACCACCACCATCACCCCAACCACACCGGATAAAAATTAACTGTATAACTATACGTTAGATAAGTATACACGAAGAACATATCTACCTCTAATATCTCATATGGCGATGCTGATGACGCCGAGAAGGAAGAAAATATTCTGATATTGCTCATATATTCACGTGATATTACTTTACCTCAACCAAGAAAGCTCACCCCGAAAAAAATACACACCATTATTAGATTCTAGTAGATTAACTATGATGATATCATTTCTCTCTTTTCTCTCCCTCTTCTCCCCGCCTGAGAAAATACATTCACAAGACTCACATCATCATAATCGTCATCATCATCATCATCACTATCTTGGTATCTCCCAGATGAAGATTTTTTCTTTTATTTTTTCAGAAACACTTTTTTAAGCTTAAGCTCTTCTCTTGTTCATAGCAAATTGGCTTATTCCCCTCATCTCTTCCATTTCTCTCTCTTTTCTCTCTTGAAAAAAGTAATGAGTAAAAATTTTGTGGAACGAATAAAAAACTTGCAACTAGTAGCAGCAGTAGTAACAGTGGTTGTGTTGTAAAATGAAAGGAGAGGAAAAAAGAAGAGGGCCGATAGGTTGACAAACTACACAGCATCAACAGTCTCATTACCCTCTGCTCACTCACAACATTAAACTCGTGCTCATCATCACCACCACCACCAGCACTACAACCACCATCGTGCCATCATCATCGTCATCGTCGTCGTAATCATCATCACCATCACCATTATAATCATCAGCTATCTACTCAAACAAGTGTAGGTATACACTACAAGCTACCACAACAAAAATTAATGCCACCACTAGAAAATGAGATGAGGAAGATACAATATTTTTGATTACAAATTTTTTCCTGGTCTTGTGATACAGATGGAAGAATGTATGCATTATATTAGTTATTATTATTTTATTTTTTATTACGGGCGCATACATGGCTGCGCTCCTGGTATACCCGTTTGTCTTATATTTGGTCTTTCATCCTTTCACCTTGTCGTCGGTACATAATGTGCTTGAACACTGTCACTGATGAGATTCAGTTTAAAAACTGTCTCTTTTTCCTCTGCATTGCTGAATTAGAAGATTGTAAATTTTCATTTTTATTCATACAAAACTTGTAGAGCAAATATTTTTCTCGGGTTTCATTTTTTTGGACCGGAGGAGAAAGGTGTCTTACTAGTTGTTGCGACCTTGCTGCTTATCATCACATACGGCGCTAGTGATACCGTCAACAGGCCACTATAATATGTTGATGCGAATGTTATACACTATATTGCATTCAATTACCATGATTTGCGTTTATGGTACCGATGAAGCATTGCGTTGATAATGATGGGGGTATCATCAACAGAGCGGATATTATTACACAATAGGCTGCGTTAGGCATCTGATGATGAAAACAGTGCCAAGTTCTCTTAAGAGTGTTATTATACGGTGATGAAAATCGTAAATTTTTACGACACATCTTTAATGAGTAGATATTAAGACGCATAAAGTACAACATACAGCCACCGCTGACGGGAACGTCTGCTTCTTTTGCCTGGGAAAAGATTCTACTTTCTCTCAATATCATTTCTGGGGAGTATGCTTGAGATACTCAAGGGCCTTTTGTATAGCTTGGACCACCTGAGATCTTGCTCACATTCACTTGTCTTCTCAACAATATTGGTAGCAAAAAATATAGTCAAGTAACGACGCTATTTTTAGAATAGTATCGCTTTTTTAACAAAAAAAAAATAGTTCAACTTTTTATATCTTAATATTACATTCTTCAATTTTAGCAGCGGAATGGTCAATAGTAAACATCTTTCCTTTACGATTTTCTTCGCCAGTCTCCCTTACTTCGGTAGTCAAGTGAGTACACGATTACTTTAGAGATGAATGGAATAATTTTATTAGTACACACTTCCTCTCCTAAATTTCAACTATATTGGTTAGCATTAAAGTGACAAAAATAAGTTGGGTGGCGGGCAACGCATATCTCTCTTGTCATCATGGTCATTATCCAACACAAGTTATGCGCCGCATCTGTGGTCACACCATAACAATAACCGAGCACACTGCACAACCGCATACTCCAATGTAGTACTAGTGAGTGGTAACAGTAATAGCGCCAGTAAGAGTCATGATGTCATTTTGTGATTTTAGCCATTTTTTATATTTCTTCTTGTTTGTATCCCGCCACATTGTTGTATCTTGTTTAGATATGTACCAATGTGGGGTCATTGGGGTCTACACACAAACACATACAGTCTTAATATGTGTTTTGAGCAAACACAGCCTGTTTCGTGATCTCACATCAGCATCAGGACCATGTCTTATTACTATTATTATTACATAATATATTTATCTAATTGTATCCGTTTTTCTTTTTCTGCGTCCCTTTGCTCTCTGAGTGTCACACGGAAGTGCTTGCACAATCTCATACATTTTATCATCTTCTAATGGAGTTCTTCTTTTTTTCTCTTTCTTCCCTTTCTGTCTTCCCTAAAACGGTATGAGGATACGGGTATGCAGTTCGGCTACTCTCACATTTCCCACACATGCAAGCTATCATATAAATGTAATGTCTATAGAGGATACGAACCACGTTGGTGATATCGTAATGGGGTTGATGATGATGACGACGGCGATGGCACAAGGGGCAATAGCAGAAATGATATCAACATTGCTCCCACCACTCACCACACGCCATCATCATAACATCACTTTCATATAGCCGTCATCTTCAGCCAGCCAAGCATCATCCTTATCATCATCGCCACCATTATTTTTACCATTATGTAATAATATTATTATGGTCACAGCTATATTTTTCCGCTGTTGTGTGAGTCGCCTACTCCAACTTCAAGTATGTTTATACATACCGACCGACAGTCGTCTGGGTGGTGTTGGCAAATCGGTGTAGTGGAGTCTGAGGAGCGGAGTGCGATAATAAACATAACACAAAAACAGTCGCTTCATGCCACGAGCTCGAGCAGAAAGACTGACCATTAATCCATGACCCTCTATTTCTCTCTCCCACCCAAGTTCTGGTCAGAGTCAGAGTCAAGGGGAAAGTGGAGAAAGAGAAAATAGAAAAAAATAATGCGCTTTTCTCGAAAATCTTCATTCCATCGCGTATCATGATTAGCACAAACACCCAATCCACGTGCTGTAGACCACTTAGCTGTTAGTTAGAGCAGTAATAACGGAATCTGTGAGTCAAACATGAATATTGCATTGATTTATCCGTTTAATCTATCTATTTACTATTGTTCTCCTTTCTCTTTCTTCAAGTCCATTACCAAGCCCTGGGTATCAGATTGGATATCGTTGGAATTTACTGGGAGTATTTTTTCTGCCTTGTTTCAATTTCAATTTATGAGAAAGAGGGAGCATGTTGGAGAGCTCGTGGAAGGAAAGAAGTAGAGACAGAGAAAATGATCCCATAAATAAGTAGAAAATAAGTGGGTAATAGGAACCAAAAGACGTAATATCTCGACGTTTTCCCTTCACTTTCCCTTTTACTTCGTCGCTATTTATTTTCTCCTACTCGCTTACTTTCTTCTTCCTTTTTATACCACCCAAACGAGAAAGGTTACTTAAGAGGTGGAAACAAGAGATTTTATGAGGAGACCTATCAACACTCCACTAATTAATGGTCAATATTGGAAGATGGAAAGAATCTCATACATTTATTTGGTATCTCACCAACAGAGTCTTGGAAGGAAACCTACTGTTTTAACTACTACATACACACTCAATGCAAGTTCACGCAACGTCCACCTTTCGTTTCTCTCTTCGAAAATAGCTGCAATAAGTTTGAGACAGGAAACGTTGAAAAGCGATAGCTAAATAGCTTACCGAAATAATATTGCATCAATAAAGTTTCCTTAACTGGAAAGAAGTTTTTAGGTAAAAAAAAGGACAGCAAGCCAGTAAGCCCAGCGAGTAATTCAGTCTTTACGGAGAGCGGCAAACATTGTCGGGAAAAGACCAAGTAGGACGACGGTCAGGAAAAATTGTATAAATACTACTTACCTCATTTTATTTTATTTCCTTGGCTGGATTGGAACATTTACTTGTCTGGTTGACCAACCAATGTGTATGGTGTGGTGGCGATGATACCAGTGATGATGATGCTATCTTCCTAAAAGTTTCCTCAGAATAGCGACAGTCACGAAAGCACATACTACTTATTCCAAGAAGTAACTGTGGGTCCCTCGTCATTTCTCCAAACGTCCAATATATATATAGGTATATACATTTATCTGAAAAAAATACATGAAGATGTTAAGTACTGTTGTCGGTCAGTCACCATCACCGGTAACAATAAAAATAAAAATACACATCGGAATTGCCCCGAAAAAGATTTTAAGCGAATTTCTTACTCTCCCATGGAAATAACAAGTCAATTGACTACTGCGTGACGGTATCTATATACATATATAGGTAGGTAGATATGTGCAAAACAGAAAATGACGACGATGACAACAAGGATAGTGTATAGTACCACCCAGCGATAAGGGAAAACAGAACCGTCGCACGTAACTTTGGGTACGGGTATATGCACTGGGAACACGCCTAATAAACAGTCATCACATTTTTTGGGAGTCCACACGAGAAGACATAAAATGGGCCCATTTTTATCTTCTTCAGAGACTGTACATGTTTTGGCTTGTAACAACACTACCGTGTAGTTTATTCATTGCTAACTTACTACTGCTACTACTACACACCCGAGAAAACAATTGTTGTGGTTGAGCACGCTCGTTTTATAGGGGCTGTTTTGTTGGAATGCTAAAGGCACGCTATACTGCATCGATTTACCATAAAAAGAAATGTTTATGTTGTTTGTCTTACCATCATTGCCATCATCAACCACCACGCAGTGGTACTGAGAAAAGAATTAAGACTTCGCTTGTATCTTGTGATTTTTTTTTGCTTTTTTCTTATTGCATCTATCTCTCTAAACTAAAATCATCATCAGAAAAGGGATCACGATGAGGCAGAGGTGGTGGACACAAAAGAAAAGGGAATCTTCTTGATAATGGCAAATATGGGTCTGTGGTGTCCGATAAAAAAGGCTACGACCAGAGAGTCACAGAAAAAAACGTAGCAGTGGATTGATAATGCGGTCAAGAGAAAATGTGCATGAACCCCAGTGAAAACTTCCTGTATATCTTGTACTGTCATCAGAATCGGAATTGGGATCGTCATGCAATGTGATTTGAATGTATATATATAGGTACATATTACGTAATACGTGTGTTTGTGCCTACACATGAGACAATGTGTGTCCATGCAAGACAGGATGATGACGATGATGAAGCTATACGAATATGCCGTGCTTCGTATGTATCTTTTTTCTGATCTCTTTGCTCAAAGTTAAATAAAATAAAGGAAAAAAACCACACCACTAATATACATTGAGAGACGAAGAAAGAAGTTGTACACAAAAAGATGACACCAGAAATTTCCATGAAAACTCGGTGAAAACCCGCGGACGGGAGTGACTGGGGTAGTGATAGTAGCGGATGCGGTTGTGGAGAAGGATACAAACATTACTAAAGTGGCCAGACTAATAGCTCAGGGATTTAAGACAGAAAAGATAGTTTTTTTTCGTTCACTACCATCCCAGGGAAAACAGACATGCTCTACGCCCCCAATATCATCGTATAGCTTTTATGACCCCAGAGATTTCCTTTCTTTCTTCTTTTTCTTCCTCCTAAATTGTACCGCTACTTACGACGGCAAAAGGTTACAGTATCTGGTCAGGAATAAATATTACCGGTCAAAAGAATCCACCGAGTGCCAGCTACAAAATAACGATGACCAAACATTTCGTCGTCGTTAGGCAATACATCTACTGTTTGGAATCCCATATAAAAATCCAAGGTGTAATACCCCCAAATATCAACGGGACGAACATACTTTGCTGCTGTTAATGCTTTCTTAAAATCTTTTAGGGTTGACTAGTATTGCATTGTGGGCTAGTCGTATAACAATAACCGTTGTATATCATGCACATTTTCCGGTGTTTCTCTGTGATTTTATCCGTAAACATACCAACCAACCAGGCAATTTACTAATAATATTTTTCAATAAAAATGTATTGGATCACGCCTTTAAACTCCGTTTATGTTGTCCTGTACTCTCGGTTTCTTTCACCTTAAAATATAATGCGAATACGGAGAACAAACAGAGATTTCGTGATTACTCCGTATTACCTTTCTCGTTCCATTCCTACAATTATCGTATCACTAATAATAGCGTATCATCCGTTTGCTATTATTTTGATCTTCCTGCTTTATCCCATATTTTTACCGTTGCCAGTCAAATTGGGTAAATTTGGCGGGGCAGAACACAATAAGTGCAGCAGCAACAAAAGAGCAGCTATTTTTAATACATTTTTCGGGATTTCTTACAATGCATTAATAATAATAGCAACATGAAAAATTGAGGAAGTCGATGATCTTATTTTCGTACACCCCGTCTGCTAACAATATTAGCACCCTGTAATATGTTCCATCAATTGTTCTTCCCATATCACGTAACCAGCCAAATTGGAAAAATAAAAAAAAATGATTTCTTATTCGATACACGCCCACATTAATGGTATCTGTCTGACCAGGCGATACAACTATATTGAACCTTTTAAAAGGAATGTATTTTTCTGCTCATAAAATTAGGTAATCTAAAAGATCACACCTCATCTATAAATGACATGAAAGGAAAGAAGGCGGAAAACGGATCCTTCATGAAAACACAATACGGTTTCTGTGAGCGTGATCATTATTTAGTGATTGGTTCTAGATTTTAACAAAAATCCCGAGAGAAATAAGTGATGCAGTAAAGCTCACTAATACTGTAGTGGTGGCCAGCGAAAAAAGTGGGTAATCCTCAGAAGATATTAGAGAGACAGAGAGGGAGAAGGTACATGGAATTATTGTATAAACAGACAAGCCAAGAATAGGAAGGAGGGACAATGAGGAGATGGAAGAACAATGAAAACGATATTTACGGCAGGGTACGTAGTACGTAGGAAAACGAGGATTCTGAAAAGAATCAGAAGGCAAGTTTGATGCATTATTGTAAATAAGAAACCGATATAAATAGTTTATACGTATACAGTGTGTACACACTCTAAACCAAGCACGTGGTATCCGTAACCAAAGTTATGACGGTATAATAGAAGAATGAAAATGTTCACTGGTGAGAAAAGCTGTGTGGCAGCCGAACAACGACGACGGAGGGGTAAGGATTATTATTTCTCTACAAGGTAAAGCGATTTTCTACATACACGCGTTTTACACACACATGCAGCCAGACAAGGTGTTACGATGTTACGAATCAGCAGCACCACCACCGTCATTGCTACATTTACAGTCTGATAGACTGAATGCCTCTTAAACGGGTAAAAATCAAAAAGAGAAAGCATCTACTTTTTCTGCGTGTGTTTTTCGGAGGCGAGAGACGGAGGGAGAGAGCAGGGGAAATTCGAGGAACAGTCTGTTTTTTTCCTTCGGGTAAGCCAACACAGATCATCATCATCAGCAGCAGCCCTGCAATATTATTCCTATTTCGACTTGATAGTTTTCAGCTTGCACCACAACAACTTTTGGAAACAGGATCATAATATACGGTCCTAACAAATGGCTCCTTTTACTTACTCTTTCCTCAAAAGTTTACCTTGGCAGAAAGAGGAAAGAGAAAGAGGAGAGAAGAACATTGGAGCTTTTTCGATGGTCCTTTATTTTCCTTTATCATCTTTCTTCTCTCTATATTATTTTCCTTTATGACGATGATGATACACCGTGCAATATGGTGGAGAAAGGGAAAGCATCAAAAAGCTGTAAAGTCAGTTTTTACGGGGATACAAGGTGATTTTCTATACATTATAGATAATATACTACCTAGTTGGTTTTCGTTCGCTTTGGGGTGTTGCTATTGTCTCAAATCTCTCTCTCTCTCTTCCTGTGCAGCAACAACCATCACACACACACCACCTGCACCCAGAGTCTTACAGTTTCCTCTTCTTCATTTCAAGTTAACTGAGAAGATGCTGATGGTTTGAGTTTTCTTGGCGTTTTACTGCTTTACAATCCACGATTACTTACCAACTGCAACCACCAACACCCAATGCAATATATTATTATGGCATCTTCTTCCTTCATACGAATTAGATAATCTTGCTAGCTTGTGCTACCGTTCTGTTGGTGCGGCCGCAACAGCTCTTTCATTTTTATCTAGGTAGGGGCAAAAACCGAAGAGAGTAGAAGCCAAAGCTCAACTTTTAAATTATCTTGCACACGAACCTCATAAATGTCGACAGCTAACGAGATATAAAAATATTTCTGTTGTCTATATTACAACGAAAAGTTACAGGGTATTGCTTCACTTATTGCTTCCAACTTCAAATACTGCTCCTGGTTGCAACTCTATCGTGGATATATGTAACAGGATAAAGTGGCGGAGGGTGGTGGTGGTGGTGTTGCTGAAACAATTTCTCTTCGACCGATTATTCTTGTTATTTCCTGAAAACCTGGGCGATAATAATAATAATGTTCTATGTTTATTTGCTTATTGT